>JANKKB010028701.1:0-12394 GCA_026225775.1 Bursera palmeri | reverse complement strand
TTAAAATTAAGGAAAAAAATTTCAGCAGGGGTAAATATGTACTTTTAAGGGTTAAAATTAGCAGTTGATTAAAAAAAACAAATCTCAGGGGTTTTATTGATGAAAGTGGTAAACTTGCTTTCTACTTAAAATTAAGCCAAAACACAAAGGTACTATTTGAAATTGTCCCATTAATTAATCTATCTATGATTACGTTTGAGAAAATTGTTAAATTACTTTGACACCCCCGAGGTTTCTTAATTATCTCACCTGTCTCTCCAACTCTTGGTTCTCTCCATCTTTTCCCTCCTCTTCAGGTTTCTTCTCTAGGCGATTATCTCAGTTTAATGCAGATGTTTTTTCTCTCATTTTTTATTTGTTGTATACATTTCTTATTCTTAAATTTTTAATTATTAGGGTATAATTAAAACTAATATTTATCTTGAGAAGGAAGATGCCTGATCTATACATTTTGAAGAATCATAGATAAATATTTTGTTTGTTATGTTGATTATTTAAAAAAAAAAATTATTAAAGATTTATTTTTAATATTCTTTTAGATTTTGGATGTGGCGATTGAGGAGGAAGCGAGAAAAATCATGACCCCTTATTAATTGCTTTTGTTCTTTGCTCACAAACTCAAGCAGGGCCATAGCTTTAGCTGTTTGGTTATTAAAATAGAGTATTTCAAAGATTATATTATATGATAAAATTAAATATTAAAATAAAGCTTTGCTTTTTCGTGTTTATCTTTATTACTTTTTTCTCTGTCTCATTTTTTTAATTTATTTTAAATAATATTAATTCAACTGTTGCTGATATGAAATTAAAAAATAAGTTTAAAGTCGCCAATTAATTAAAAATAAACGTAAATGAAAAAGAAAAGATATCTTGTTTGTCTGTTAAAGATTTTACGCTTATTACATGGGTTAATATATAAACACCTCCAAGATTTGATCTAAGTAACAAACTTATTTTTATTATCCATAAAGTAACATAAAGACCCCTATTTTGATATTTTAAGTAACATTAAGACCGGGGTAAATACATAGACACCCCCAAGGTTTGGTCTAAGTAACAAACTCACCCCTGTTGTTTATAAAGTAACATAAAGACCCCCAGAATTGGAAAACATGGGGGTCTTGACCCATAAAAATAGGGGTCTTAATGTTACTTAAAATATCAAAGTGGGGGTCTTTATGTTACTTTATGAATAACAGGGGTGAGTTTGTTACTTAGACCAAACCTTGGGGATGTCTATGTATTTACCCCTATTTGTATGTATCAAGACCCCATATTTTCCAATTCTAGAGGTGTCTATGTTACTTTATTAATAATTAGAGTGAGATTGTTACTTCGATCAAATTTCGGGGTGTCAGTATTTACCCCGCTTTTATATATTAATTATTTTTGTCCTTAGTTCATAAATTCGTAGGACCACTTGAGGGTGCTGAAATAATTATCTTAAAGTAGGTGGACCTACGGAGAAACTTGCAATTCTATGATTACGATTATATATCCCATGTTTTCATTAATTACATTTATACTTTTATATAATTACTTTTATAATTATTTTTTCAGAAATTACCGCTACCTCCCTCCTTACACTTAAAATCACAACCACAAACTTCTTCTTTCTTCGATAAAAATCAGTTTATAATATTGAAATTACTTTATTTTATAAAATAATTTTAAATAAATTTTCTTAATTGATAGATATATATAAATAATTGAGTTCCGTATTCACTTTATTTTATGACAAGAAAAGAAAACTACTAGGCTGTTTGTCCCATTTGATATCTCCATCTCATATGAAGGAGGCCTCTCACCTTTTGGAGTACCAAAACTAGTGTTCATACAAAAAATAATAATAAAAAACAATAGTTATATGCTGTCGTTTTGTATTTTTGTAACAGTATTTCAAGTGAATTTGTAGAGTTACGTCTAAGAGATTGTTATTTATTTGCATATGATAATGTCATGAAGAATGGGGCATTTTCTCTCGACCCCCCATTATTATTTTTTTTTTTTTATCAAAGCAAACATCCTACTGAATCAAAACCACTATAAACCCTCAAAACTTAACTTCTATATTTAATGATACTACAATAAAAACTCAGAATAAATACATAAATATTCCTCCGATATACCAAAAAATAATTCACTTGTAATAAATTTCAAAGAATTATAAAAATAAAATCTTTATGTTACTTTATAATCAATGGGATGAGTTTATTATTTTTGGATATATCAGAGAAATGTTTATATATTTATTCTGAGTTTTTATTATAACACCGTTAAATATGGTATGAATAAAAGTTAAGTTTAAGAGGGTTTATATATTAATTTTAATTCAATGCGATATTTTCTTTGGCAAAAAAATGATGATGTTGGGAAAAGAAGAAAAAAGAAAAGCATTCTACGTATAAGTAGCCAATGGGTACCATGAGGCTTGACATTTTTTGTGAAACTAACCTGTAATCAGGAAACTGAAATGAACATCCCACTCGGCGCTTTTATACATCTTTAGCTTTCATTTCTAACTCCTTTTCAGCTTTAAACAGATCCTCCCTCCCTCAAGTAATACATGACTAAAACAAGAGAGCAGAAATGGCCCCTCAAATTTTGTCACTCACTCATTCGTTAATGATAATATTATAGACTTTTTGGGGTCAATTTATGCCCCACTTTCCACGAAGAAATCATAAATACATGTCATTCTTCACTTTTTGTACATAAAATTTGTATACTTAATAAAAATATTAAATGGGCATATGAATAGGGTTAAGTGAGAGAGATGGTTTTGCCTTTTATTACTTTGGTTGTTCGATCGTTCGTGCTTGGCTTTCGAATTACATGTGCTGGATGTTACTCACAAAATCTTAAGAGGAAAATGATAGGTTGTCCCCTCCACTCTGTCTATCATTATATGATCTTTTGTCTTGTGATTTTCAAGTTTTAGACTCAACGTTATTAGCGATTAGTTAATCTTTGAGATTTTGGATATGGCGATTGAGAGGCAGGGAGAAAAATAAGACTTGGTCATGGTCCCCCTGTCTATGTGTAATTAATTGTTTTTGTGACACCCATAAACTCAAGTAGGGCCATAGCTTCGAGCTGTTTGGTTAATAAAATAAGAGTACTTTTCTAGAGATAATCTTTATAAAATTTGGCAGAAAAATAAGGCATTTATGTTGATTATCAATGCCACTCTTAGTACCAAGAATTTTCTCAATTGTTCTTCCCAGCCCATGGTGACCACCACATTACAAATGTAATTCTCAACATCACCTTCACTTCCATTACCGATGCTTGCAACTTTCAATGGACCAGAAAATGATAACCTATAATTATTAGCTTTTTTATTATGATTGAAAAGGGGAATGGTGTTGGGGCCAAATTGATTTGAGATTAGGAGTACATAGAACTGCGGATTAATTATAGTTCCATACGGCTCTCAATAGAAAATAAATAAAAGGAGATCCAGTCTAGAAATATATTAGAATTCTAATGTTAATTGCTTAATGTTGTATCAATATCTTTCGACTTTAAACGTAGAAATCTAATTCTTTATATTGGAGCTGGGATTTGGAATCACATGTGATGGACGTTACAATTAGAATAATATTATTTTGATAAATGAGTTTCGTATTCACTTTATTTATAACAAGAAAAGAAGCCTACCACGTCGTTTGTCGCATTTGATATCTCTATCTCACCTTTCGGAATACCAAAGAATACGTGGCCAAGCCAACTCCAAAGAAAAACTTTCCGATCATTACAATTTCATTATCATAGAAGAAGAAAAAACCTCTTTTGACACTTTTCTCCAACCACAATTTTATGGTCCCCCCAAAACAACTATTTAAAAAAACTATAACCCCTTAGAGGACTGTGTGCCTAGTCAAGATGGTGACAGCCAATACATGTACTGTTTTGTGTAATGTGCCTTGTTGATTGGTGGGAATGTACTGTATCTTCTTGTTGCAGAAAAATTGGTTGGTGTTGATGGTGAGCTTACTAAGCTAAAGAGGAAAATGTTAATGTAATAATACTCTTTTTATAATATTTTGGTTGGTGTATGGATTTTTTATAAGTTATTTTTGTTTTAAAATTATATATAAATTGATGATTTAAGAACTATTAATATATAAAATTAATATTGGTAATTTTTAGTTAAACTAATAAGTGTTAATTTGGAATCTTAAGGGTCAAAGCTGGTCAATGTCAGATGTTTACTAGTTTATGAAATCATGCGAGTAGACTGTTACTAATATTCACCCAATATCTTAAAGTTATATATATGCACTCAAAATTAATTCAACATTTACCATCATTTTCATATCCCCAAAATCATCATAACAAAGAATCTCTAGTAAACCTATCATGAGCCTCCTTTTCTTAGAATATTAATAAACACCTCTCATAAAGTTCTATTAAATCTATCAAAAGAATCCCTGAATGTGTATGAAAATTTTGCTTTCAATTAACAAAGCATAGATGGAAAGTGTACATTGATACACTCATTGCTACAACCCAAAAAAAAAAAAACAAATCTTCTCCATGAATGCTATATTCTCAGGCCCACATCAATTCCTCTGTGAAAAGGAACAACAGTAAGTATATCATCTGCAAATCACAACCAAGAAAATTAGTGCTACATGCAACCGTAACATTATAACTGCTGCTGCTTTTACAAAACTGAATCAACGTTTGTGTATTTGTTCTTCAAGAAGACTCTGCTTCAACTTCTGCAGGGCTATTTTCAGCGATTTCACTCGCACCGGCCCCATCTTCCTCTGGTTTTCCTTCTTCTGGCTTTGCAGGCCCTGGACCAGCCGAAACCTTCACCATTGATGGACGTAGAAGTCTGTCTCCAAGTTTGAAACCCTTCCGGAATTCTTCGATAATGACACCTTCTTCAAATTCTGCAGATTCCTCCCGCATAATTGCTTCATGCAACTTTTAGAAGGAAAAATGAAATTTGTCAGAAAGCTTTCTTTTCTCTTTTTAAACATCCACCAATAAGAGACAACTTATTAGGATTTTCTGCACTGAATTATCATAAAATCATCTTTTATGACAGAAAATAATGAAGCTTTCAACAAGTTTTACCTATGACCTAACTCTATAGAACATTTTGTTTCAGGATTTTAAGCCACAAGTACAGACTGAAATTCAAATACTCTACATTGTTAATTCTATTAACTCACCGAGTCGGCTCAAATCAATCAAGACTTGGTTTGAGTTAAAGTGCGTATCCAGGTCTTCACAAAACCTGAACGTACTTCATTAAGTACTCGAAATAATTCATCAAGTACTCGACTGAATTTCGAGCCAACTCGGTACTTCACCTGCATTATGCCAGTAATGAAATAATACAATCATTACAACACATAAGTACAAAGATATAGCTACATTTTCACATCAGTTCATTTATCAATGAGGCTTGTTGTTTTCATCAGGACAGAGCTTATGATTCAGGAATATGCTAACAACATAGGCTATGTTCTTTGATTAGTAGGTCAATCTAATGGAGATTTCAGACCATGAATATCTTTGCTAAACGACATAAAAACCTTATAATATTTGCTTCTTCTACATCTAAAGCAAATTAATAGGAAACAGTGGAGGGTCTTTCGTCAAAAGGGAGATAATTAAAGAGGAATGTTTCAGTTTTATATCTAGTTTATTTTCTTCTTCTCTTAAAAATCAATAAGGAATTTCTAAATGAGAACAGAGAAACCTTCTGTATTTCTCTCTCTCTCTTTTTTATTTTTTAATATTTTTAGAGCATGTCTTTCACGCCCACTTAACATCAACATAGCAAGATAACTCACCAACGGATCAAAGGGCTTCCCGACAGTCTCCACAACTACAACACCAAGTGAACCAAGAATTTCTACTAATTGCTTATATATGCTCTGATAGCTATTGTTTATCTTTTCCTCTCCCTCTGTCTCCACCTTGATTTGATTCTTAGCTCTCTCAAAATTATCCAAAACTTGTAACAATCTCTCCACAACTTCCCCTTGGGCATTTGTCACCAGTGAAAGGCGTTCCCTCTCTGTCCTCTTCCGAAAATTGTCAAAGTCTGCACTAATCCTAAGAAGGCGATCCCTCTCTACCATCAATTCTTCAGACAATTTAGTCACTTGACTCTCAAGATCAACTTTCTCTTCTTCAATGGATTTTAAGAAAGCTTCTATCTCAGCAACTCTGGAATCATCGTCATTAGCTAAAGCTTCTTTGTATGATTGAAGCAACTCCATAATGACTGAAGTTCGTGCTTCCTCTGCTGCACCAGTGGAGTCGTTATCATCACTAGCACCCTCTTCAACACCAACAGCACCATCTGAAGAATCCTGTTACACAAATCTATTAGTAGCTTCACAAAAATCTTACCATCAAAATCTATTATAAATTGTCTTACAATAAAATTTAAAAGTTAAAAAAAAATAGCAGCCAAATATTTGGATAATGCCATAAAACTTGAAATTGCAGCCACAACAAATTCTGTCAAGTGAAATGGCCAATCCAGACATTAAGGAACAGACTATTTGAGGGAATGTGGTGCGAGATTATCTATTAATGCATCTGACCATAATATTATCCTGCGTATTTAGTGCGATGGTTGTCTAGCATTATCAACAAAATGCACAATCAAAGTCAATATCAAATGGCCACAAGATTTGCCATCTCTACGTGCCTCCCATTGACAAACAAAGCAATTTAGGCCCTTCTAGAATTTGACTATATACGCTATTATGACCTAAGCTGCTCTTTGCAAAAAGATAAAACCTCCAAAAAAAATTACAGATGTATTGGTCAAAATGAGGGAACTTAGGTGGATCTCTATTCCATTAAAATCATTAGCAAACTATTTTTGCTAATTAAACGCATATTTCACAGTGATTCCATACAAACTACATAAATCAACCAGTAACAATAATAACTTTGAATAGTTAAATTCCTCTCTCCCAAAGTTGCTCCATTTCATATGAGTAGTGGAACCTGCTTAAGGTTTTAACAAAACATATTTTGAAGCACTCTCTTAACCCATTCCAGATTTATTCACAGTTTCAGGTCAATAGTGCTTCTTCCTTAAACGTCTAGTTAATTTGTTGCTTTTATTTTCTTTTTTGTTGCAGTTCTCTTCACATTAGGGAAACAGAAAATGATTTTTTTTCACACCTGTTAAGCATATCTTTTTCTTTAAGAAAAAAGAAATTGTTTTAAGATCATTTGAAAGAGGATAATTCCTAAAAGCTTTAAGCAAACCCTCAGAATAAACATGTGCTCACATGTAAAACATTTATACCAGCTATGTGGCGATGAACCTATTACAAGAGAAAGGGAGTGAAATCTAAAAAAAATAGCAGAAAACTCAGGGAAAAAAATCTGTATTTATTACATTATTGTTTGTGTCCAACATAACTGATAAAAGGTCTTATTTATAGTGGCCAAATTCCTAGCTAGAATAGAATTTTAACTCCAATTAGGAAGTCAAAATCCTTAAATAAATGACTTCCCAAAACATAGAATCACTAAAATATTAAAATAACAAATATAACCTAAATAGCTAATATGTATGTCCAACATTAGTATTTCTCATAGCAAATTGCAATTATGCAACTTACCAAATAAGACAGAGTGATGCATCATGCATCAAACTCCATGATGTAATTCCAACTAGATGCAAACATTCAAGGAACTTTATGTTAAACACTTTCAATAGTTAATTTGTTTTTCCAGGGTGGAAGTAAATCTCTAAAATTGCTTTAATGTTTATAGTTTACTTTTAATTGCAATCTTTTCAATGATACACAGGATCCATTCAAAAAGTATCCTCCTCATAAATCAGGTAAACCTTGGGTGATAGCCTGCAGGCATGGCCCCAAGGAATTGATGCCACTAAGAGTTGAAACTTAGACCTAAAATTTCTTAGGCATTTACCTCTGAGCCAACCACTATATAAAATGATACTTCTAAAGTAGTATAAAACTCTAGTTCAGGCTTCAACAATATTTAAAAGTAATAAACATCTATTGTTTGATAATCAATCATTTTTTAGCTTTGGCCACAAACATACAAATTGGTATATAAATAGGCTCTATCTAAAATAATAAGATTTATTTTGTAATAGTCATGGTTTGCAGGTAACCAAAAACCTATTGTGAGTAAGTTATAATTAGACTGTAGTTATCAATCACTTTTTTGGTCATTCAAATAAAAAAATTTGCACTTCTTTTCCTTATCACCCAAAGTAAAAAATTTTATAAAATAAATAAATAAAAAGGAAAGAATTGCATTTTGTTACACAGGGTGAGCAATTTTAAAGAAGGCAAAATTTAAGGAAAAAATATCTATTAATTTGTCCACTTATCTTATTTAATAATATGTTATAAAAGGAACATGCATGTTTGAAACTAATAATATTAGGTTAGATAAATGTTACTGAAATTTATAACTACACTTAGGCTAAGTTTAGTGAGTTTTACACTGGGCATACATATATTGTTCTTTGTTTCCCAGAAAATAAAAAAAAATAAATTTAATTTTTCTGCTGGGCTAGTCAGTTAGGCTTAGTTTGCTATGATTTGTATATATCCCCAAGTAAATTATAGTTCTATAAATCTTGCACAAGCTTAAATTCATAGAGTTTCTGTAGCAGCCTATTGATGGCTGACTTACATTCTAATACTTATTCAATCTGATCCAAATATTAAATTTGTAACTTTGATTTAAGTTTCATTCAGTTCCAATTAGCTGTCTAATCAATTTCTAACCAACATTACATCAATTTTGTGTATTTGCACAAACACAATCCTTATTCTGCTACATTGTTATCTTCTTAAACAATAAGGTAAGCAACATCAAAACTTAACAGAGAGAACAAAAACTTATAAGAGAAAGACTGAATACTTTGGGTATGTAGCAATGATATGTGGAAAAAGCAACTTAATTTTCTAAAGTATTGAAAATGCAGGTCAAACTCCTACAAAATTATGACATAGTAGGATCCCATGATTGAAGATGACTGCAATTATATGAAACTGGATAAGAAGATAGAAAATAAAAAAAATAAAGTGAAGAAGATGTTAATACTGAAAAAGACTTCAGTAGCAAAAGTTACGATTACAACTATCAGTGAACTGTTTCTTTTTTAATACCTAAAGTTCTGTAGGGTTTCTATGATCACCTTTAACAATCCACACTAGCTAAAGATCCATAATGTGCCAAAGTCATACAACATCAACAATTTGTAAAAAAAAAAAAAAAAAAAAAAGGATTATTATCCGNAAAAAAAAAAAAAAAAAAAAAAAGGATTATTATCCCTCCCTTTATTGTCTTTCAACTTTTATCATTCAGAACACATAACACTATATTTGAATCTAGGGCCAAGTTTTCCTCCACTAACCAACTTTGTTATAACCACTTAACATACTCGTTTGAAAAAATAGTTCATGCACAGCTAATGAAGCAGTTAGCGTAAAAAAAGATTTCAATTTCCAGTCCAATGGTGAATTGAATATTGAGAATGATTCTGCTATTGTGCTTCAAAATATGATATTGAATTTACTTCAAAAAAGAAGAAAATAAAATCCATGAAGGGAAACTATAAACGAAAATGTGAAAGGGACTTTAAGGAGCGTTGTGCTAACTTCAATAAAGTTACTATTCAGCTGGGCTAAGTTTTCTGACGGAAGACCTTTCACTTGAATTGATAATCTTTTACATCAATTCTATCTTATCTTTAGAGTTTAAGTTTTAATGCCCAAACATGATGGTATTCAAGCCAATTTTCGGTATTTTCTTTGCTAAAACTAGCGCAAAATTTGTAGCATTTCAGCTTTAGCTTGAGTTTCATATGGGTTCAATTAGCTATCTAGTAATCAGTTTCTAGCCCTGGACAACAATATAAAGTATGTTCATAAGCTAAGACCACTATTTACTAGAGTACTATTTCATATTTGAGTTATTGGGAAAATTCAACCAAAAATACAACATACGCGCTCTTATGGCATCTTAATGTTTCTTGCATTACTAAATATCCATTTAGCCTCAATGTTTTAATCCCTCACTCTTCACCAAATGCCTACTTAACCAAATTTCATAAAGAAGGAATGTGCCTGAGACTTAAACATATATCATTCGACCTAAAAGTCCAAAGGACTTGGAAGCACTTGGAAGTTCCATTTCCTCGAGTAAACTTGTCATATAAGTTAACAACAAGTTAACCAGATACGTTAAGCTTGTAAATTATAGAAACAATCCTACACATTAATTCTTAATTGTCTCATATTTATCTGATGCGTTCTAAATCCAATAACCCTCTTAAAATCTACTAGTCCTTAACTTTTCCTCACCTTATCCCTTGCTGTCTCAAAAGCTTCAATAATTCATTTCTATGTTTACTTCTATTACTCCACAAAAATTATAACTTGCACACAAATATTAATGGCCAGAGTCTACATAGAGCTACCGAAAACCACCAAACCATCTTGACAAGGGCAATACTGCCATACCGGTCCAGTAACATTACAGGGCCAACAAAAAGAGTTTGAAAAATGGTACTAGCATTTCCCTCTTATCAAGTATCAATGCATAGGATTTCAAGGAAATCTCATGCTAATGAGAAAACTTCCATTCCATAAACACAAAGATTCAATGCCCCAAATAGGATTCTGTTCTGCTTGTGAGCATGTCACTCTTTGGAATGCAATTCAAACTGACACCAAGTGAAGCAAAATCCTGGTAACATTACCGGAAGGGGGTTTGGTAACATTTGCCTGACTGTGTCACGTGAAATTAAAACTTAAACAGCGTCACCAATACCACATTCCACACTAGAACAGAATAAGCACTAATCCGGTAAAGTTACTGAGATACTCAATTCCGGTAAGTTTGGCCGTCCTGAAAGCCTATCTATCAAATGCCAAATTGAAATTAAAAATAATTAAAACAATACCTCCACTTGTGGCTCTTGAACCTCCTCTTCAGTCTCGGCGGTTTCGGTCTCTCCGGTGGAAGCTAAAGGTGAGAAATTTACGAACCGGAGGGAGCGGTGGTTGGCGCCGAACCGGAGAGAAGTTGTAAGAGAACAGAGTCTGCTAGTGCTCCTATGCTGTTGTCGGAAGGAAACGCTAAAAGGCTTCGGGGATTTTAAGGGAATCGTTGAGGTTGCACGTGCGGAAGGAAGTGGAGACGTCTGAAACGGCGGCGTTCTGATAACGGTGGCCATGGGGAAGAAGTTAAACTTAAACGGAGAGATAAGGGTCCTGGAGAAATGCAGAGTTTGGTGAGCGGAGAGCTTGAGTCTTAAGAGGTGAAGCAATGGAAGAGTTGTTATCGTTTGATTTCTACCGTTGGATGGACATCGATATTTCAATCTAATGGTGGTGATTAGAAGCTGGAAGAAAGATCTAGAAAATACAAATATAAGTAATATTTTAGTATTTCTCTATTCAATAATTAAATAATTTTTAGAGGGTAGGATCAGGAGACATAAATTATAAACTATTAAATGATATTAAAATCAATGATTCAAATTATTTATGAGCCTCTAAACTTTTAATGTAATATTTTGTAATCTTAATTCTCTCTTCAAGCATTAAATGTTTTATCTCTTTTCCTAATTCTCTTTCATCTCATTTTATTTTCATCTTTCATTTAAAAAAAAATATAAAATTATAAATTAAATTCTTAAATAGTTTTTAACAAAAAATCAACAATCATAAATTATATTATTTTATTTATAAAAATAATTTTTAAAAAATTATTTATTTATGATTGTTGATTTTTTTAATTGTTGAATATATATTCTTTTATATTCTTTTGTTAAAAAAATGATTTTCTTTTAAATTATTATTTATGATTCCATATATTTTTTTAAATAAAAATAAAGAATTTATTTTATGATTCCATATATTTTTTTTTAAATGAAAGATGAAAATAAAATAAGATGAAAGAGAATTAGGAAAAGAGATAAAGCATTTAATGCTTGGAGAGAAAATTAGAATTACAGAATGTTGCATTAAAAGTTTGGAGGCTCATGAGTAATCTGAACCATTGATTTTAATATCATCTAATGGTTTATAATTTGTGTTTAAATTTGTGTCTCCTAATCTATTCCATTTTTAAAATATCTCGAAAGTAGTAATTAAATTGATCATAAAGGGATACAATGATAAATTTATTAAAACATGAAGGTTAATATATGTTTACTAARGGGGGTGTATTCAATTAAGACTTTTAAAGACTTTTTATAACTGAATGACTTTTATAGACTTATAGAATTTTAATGACTTTTATAGACTCTTCATGATTATGAAAAACTTTTATAGACTTTCATTTTAATGACTTTTATAGACTCTTCATGATTATGAAAGACTTTTATAGACTTTCATTTTAA
>JANKKB010028700.1:0-16231 GCA_026225775.1 Bursera palmeri | reverse complement strand
CAACTACTTTCAACTACTTCTAATTACTCTCAACTACTTTCAACTACTTCTAATAACTCTCAATTACTTTCAACTACTTCTAATTACTCTCTTTCAACTACTGTATTTATTACACAACTACTTTCTGTCTTCATATAACTCAACAGTGATAAATGAGATCCATTATTCCTGAAAGAAAGAGAATGGGGAAAAGGAGATTGCAGAGGTTGCACAGGAGGTCACTTCTAAATGCGGAAATGTTTATGTAGTACGTTTTTAGGGAATTCTGATGTACCTCCAGCTCTCAGATTAAAAAAATGCAACACCAACACAGAAAATAGATATATAAACCCCCTAAAAGCCAACTACCACTCTGTCTTAGACAAGCATCCAGACATATAAGAATCTAAAAGCGGTAAGGAGAGCATTGAGAATTGTTGTTCAGTCTTACCAGGTGAATTCCATCAGCAGCAATTTCGGTTATCCATATTCTTTCAACTCTACCCTCCATTCCATTATACGGTGTGAAAGCTTCAAAAACTGATGTCAATTCACGACTACGTTTCTTCACTACAGTACTTGGCACCTTTTTCATTCTTGCAGCAGGCGTTCCTGATTTCACAAATAAAATGGATATATAAACCAGTCACAAAAACAATGGCACTTTATACAGTATCATAGCACTTCAGCCTTCATTTTCGCCATGTTGGGTACACAACTTACTATGAGTTGAAATCTCTGCAAACATGTTAAGGGTACAAAATGTACAAACTCCAAAATGAATGAATTAACCCAGCTATAGGCCCAAGTGGAAGGATGATTTATCATAAGCTTCTGCAGTTTACCCTTTTTCTTTATCACCTTATTGGTTCCAATGATATTACAAAATAATTGGCAAGTTGAATAAGAGGTACTAAAGTTTAACTAGTAATTTGAACCCCTGATCAGTTTTGCTGTCAAGACTAAAGGTCTCACAACATGATCTCAAAGTTATTTGGACCAAGAGGTCTCATGTCTGAATTCCTGGATACCATATAAAAATACAGAACAACTTGGAATGATATTTGAATCCACATGTATGTTTTTAGCCATGTGATCAATCTGTTAATTACATTTGGCCAAACATATCAAAAGCATATTAGAAATTAGAAGATATTAAATACTTTCCATTTAATTGAAGCTCTCAGGACTAATGTTACCTCAATAACATGAACACATCATTTTGCTCTAGAGTGGTGTAGAAGAAAAATTTAATAGTTATAGTATTTAATCATGTTATGCTTGCTTAGGTTTGGGGATTAGAGATATATGACGCCTAGATCCACACTGCCATAGTCAAGTCCATGCAACATAAGGTCATAGATGCTCCTATGGTGAATAATGTTAAAAACTACAGGACAAACAGATTCTTTTAACATGTAAGCTGTTGTATAACTAAGCAGATAATGAAATCTAATACATCATTCTCAATATAAAAATCGCATACATCAACAATTAGAGAATATAATTAAAATAATGTAACTAAATTAAGAATTCTTTAAACGCATTATAAAAATCCATAAATAGAACCCAGGAAATAATATATTTTTCACAATGAGGAATTAAGTGCAGATTAACCAGAATTTTAGTATCCACCTACATGCATGTGGAAACGATGCTTATAATTTGATTCCATTCATAATTCCTGATCTTTTCTATTTTGTTCATAAATTGGATAGATGTCTTCCCATATCCCCAAATCAATAGTTATAGCCTTTTCTTCTGCCTCAACATCAGAATGCAACTTGTGATAACTTCATGCAATCATTATGACTTTATTAAAGATGGTCAAAATTTGGATATCTAGCCAAGAGTTCTAATCCTAATGCTGATAGCTTTTGATTCACTTTGGCTTAAATTGCATAAACAGCCAAGGCTTGTGGAAAAGCAAAAACTTTTGGCGAGCATTTCAGTTAAAAGAAAAAAAAGGACTTTATGAAAACTACCTTCGTTATGTTCATGGAGTTGAGGTTGGTGTGGGTAGTTTTGCTAAAACGAAACATTATATGGAGTTCAATATTTATGTATCAAATACATTATTGTGGTTTGCTTTCCCCAACTGGAGAGTTTCATCCATAAGGCTACAGTGTAGCTGTAAGCATAAACTTAAAAAGAAAAATGAAACACACACACACCCACACAAAAAAGGACTAATCTTAGGACATTGACATGAACCTTAATCTATCATAATCAATGAAGAAAAATTAACACTGATACTTTAAGCAATGTTAAATTTTCCTGAAAGAAGCAAATACCTCCCACAATATATAAAGCACTTGCTTGGTCACTTCACAATCTATCTTTGGTCATCCAAAGAAACATAAAGTAATTTGGCCAAAATACATTATATAGTTATTGCTATCTCTCAACTGGTAAAGTTCAGCTCTATACAACATGAAAGGCATACCTGGCCTTGGATAGAACTGTGAAATGTGAACTTGGGAGAACTTGTACTCCTCAATAAGGCTAACAGTCTGAGCAAAATCTTCATCCGTTTCACCTAAGCAACATGAAAGAATGAGCATTACATCCTCTAGCACATTTTAACTAAGACTTTGGACATCTAAATACTACAAAGGTCAACATTATTGACATTAGTTTGCAATCATACATAAATAAAATCCAATTCCAATCAGTTAAGGAAAGGCGAGATATTGTCTCTAATAGATACTCCCAAAACTGCAATGTTTCCAGTGGCATAAAGTTAACCAGATGAAAATTACCATGACGCCAGCAGAAGGTCATTTTGCAGAATTGGCACACAACTTACATTTATGGAAACCAACAAACATCAGCATATTTCATTTCAGCACTTACATGTCAGAGAAATTTGAAAGGAGTAGCAATAAGGTCATATACTAACCAGGGAACCCACAAATTATATCAGTTGCAATCTGCATCCCTGGGACAAGGGCAGTCAAGGTGTCTACCACAGTCCTGAAATCACTAACAGTATATTCCCGATTCATTGCCTGAGACATTAGAGCAGTCAGAAAGCTCAGAGAACATCACGAGGTGACATTCCAGGTATCAACCTTTGACTATATTTGAACAGAAGATAAAAGACAGCAAGATTAACAATGGTTATCACTAAAAGAATAAAAGGAGTGGCAAAGAGACAATTAAATGAACAATCTGTTGACTTACAGTCAAGACAGCATCACTCCCAGATTGGACTGGTACATGAAGAAAGGTGTACACACATGGGTGCCGCAAAACTTCAGCTATTTCTTTCAAGTGCTCAAGAATGAAAGGAGGATTGGTCATCCCAATTCGAAGCATTGTGCTTCCATCAGGAGGAAGTTCCGCAACAAGAGCATTCAATAAAATGGGAAGGCTAACCCCAATGTCACGACCTACAAAATTTCAGGACACTGAAATTGTTCAAAAACTCATATGTAAAATCTCAATTAAGTATAATATGTTACACTATATTATAAGACTGTTAGGCAACTGCCAAAACCCTTTGACCCATAAAACTAGGTGATTCAAAACTCAATTACAAATGCTTGGGGAGATAATTTCACATTGATCTGTTTATATATAAAGGAAAAAACTGAACAGATTCCGTGTATTACAAATTAGTGGTAACCATTTTGCTTACCAGAAAACTTCACATTAATAAGTGAATTATGAATCAGATAGAGCACTTAAATACCAACCAAAAGCCCATAGAAACAAGAATTCTTAAAAACATGTGATGCTTTAAATTACCAAATGCTCCAGTATCTTCGCTGCTCAACCATATTTCCTTAACTCCCTCAGCAATAACAGTTTTTGCACGGTTTACCTGAAAAGTTGAAATTTGAATAAAAGAAATCCTGCTAGCATCTAAATATTAATTATGAAAGTTGCAAACTTACAAGGCTGTCAACAGTGTAGCTCCCTAAATGGCCTCGAGCATGCTTTGTCTTGCAATAAGTACAAGCACCTAAGCAACCAACATTAATTGGAACAATCTCAACAAAATTGTTCTTTCTCACCTGTTGGAAAAACCAAGTGAAATTTATTCCCAGAGAAAAAATTATCACTCTATCTCCAGATTGGAGAAAGATTCCAGGCAATTGCAAAAAACAGTTGTTGAACAGGTGGTAATTATATAATAACCCAAAAATTGCTTCTCAAAGCTATTCCAATAAAAAAATGAAATAAAATAGTTTATCATATTTATAACTCACACCTTCGGGAGGTCAAGAGCTGGTAATGTTTTGCGTTGCAAAAGCCGCACCTCATGACCTTTCAAAGTCTCTTCAACAACTTCAACAACACGGTCAATTTGCTGGACTCCGACTATACTGACTCCTTCAAGCTCTTTTATGTCTCGACTTCCTTGTGGCACACACCCAGCAACAACCAGAGGTCTTTTTGCACTTTTACACTTCGTTATTAGAGTGTCCATGGCAGACTGGCTGGGGGACTTTACAGTGCAACTGTTTAAGTAATATGAATTATCAATGCACGAATACTACCCAGTAAAACTATTAGAAAGGAAAAACACTAGTTTGCACATATATGAATCACTGTTGCTTAAGAAACAACTTGGTAGGGTAGTTATGAGTGGCAGTAGCTTGGTGCAGGCTTCTTAATTTGATTAATAATTCTGGTCTTCTGGGCTCTTTTCTTTATCTCCTATTCACTTGATTTTAATCTTATGATTATTATGAGCTTTCATGACCTATTTATGTATAGCCTTTATGTGGACAGCTCGTTCACCCTTCTGTAAAACTTTTTGCTATGAACTTATCATTTGTTGTTTATTATTAAAATTAAGTAAATAAATAAAATAACAAAACAACTAGGCAGGGAAAACCCACAGCAGAGCATATACATACAGCATTAAGCATCAACCTCTTACTGCATCAAATTCACAAAACCAAGTCATCAAAAGCTCATATTTCATTTTGATCCAGTTGAAAAGTATTGCATGGTTCATAACAACACAACTTTGGGTCATTGATATAAAACTTAGGTAAACAATAAAAAACTGAAAGAAACAAAAGAGTAGTAACACCAACGTATTTATCAGCCAAAGGTCAGCCTCCTCAGGATTGTCACACAATGCATAACCAAATGCTGAAAGCTGACCAGCCATATATTCACTGTCACTCTGAAACAAATGAAAAAAATGAGAGAAACAAAAGAATCAGAAGAACAAAAGTTGAAGCACAAAAGAGGTCCATCTCTGCAACGTATCCAAAACTCAAGGGCAAATATGCATTTATATCACTGTGGTAAAACAGATAATAACTTTAACCACTAGGGTCAAAATTATAGATATAATTTAACCAACAGTCCTGGATAACACAATCTGGACAGAAAAAGTGCTGTAATTAAACATAGCATGCTCATCTCTGCAGTTGTAAGTATTTTCAGGAGTAAAGCTCCTTAGAGTATGAGAATAGTAGGCCATAACTCATAAACTTCTTTTGTCAAAAATATGCTACTAAATCAGCCCAAAACTTACTTACTATTAAACATCTCAAATCATACAAAGTTGACATAAAAAGTATAAAAATTAAAATTGTATAAAAAGTAAAGCCTTGTTACACCTATATGCTCATAATGTCATAATAAAAATCAATGTAGTACAGATATTATGAGGGGTAGATATTGTGCCAATTTTTACATATTTCCATGACATATCCTTCTGCATGGTTATTGTTTGTCCTTTAATCAGTATAATCTGTAACCATAAATATCCATTTGGAGCATAAAAAACAAAGAATGCAATAATTTGTGTGTCTCTAGCATATGAATCCCACCTATACTTCTATTAGATGTCTCTCACACTATTCTTTAGACTTACTAAGAGTCTAGCACACACATAAAGAAGCCTCCACTTTCTGTTTGTCTCTGATTGCGGCAGTACACAAAAATCTCCAGAAAGTTTTTCAAGTTGGTTTGCCAACAAAAGTGGCGCCTTAAAGTTCACAGTCCAATCAAGGACTGACAGCCAAAGGTTGTGGCGGATCAAAGATTGAAGCTGGTGGCTAACATGTATTTTCCCAAGCTAAATGTGTTGTATTCTTAATATTTAGGTAATATAAACAAATTATCCTCAAAACCGACATCTCAATGATTAATCCTAAATTCATTTTATTAGGGAGATAATTACGCATTATCATAAACAGTATAACCTATATGATAAATTTAAGGAAATTTTTTATATTTGAGTACCATGCAAAATTAACTAATACATAAAATAAGGTTTTTTCTTTAAAATGTACCATGAATTAAAGAAAATTAGCTTATTGATCAAGTACAATTATCATAGATTACGTATGGAGGTAGCAATAGGTAGCTAAATCTTGAAGCAAAACCATTTCAAACTCAATATTTATCTACAGTTATCTGTTCATATATAGATTCGGTCACACATAAATTCCTTATCGTATTCTGTTATTGAAAAGATTGTACTTCCACTTCTATTATCTATAGTTTATACTCTCTGTTTCCTTTTTTCATTTTTTTATCATTTGCCTCTCATGTATATCTACATAACAAAATGGAATGATATCATGGACACTAAATTTGAGAACGTAATTTGACCAAACCAATCATCCAATCCTACAATAGCCAAGTAACCCACGATTTTGAAAAGCCCTTTGTTGTCCACTTGTCAAGCTTACTGCATTGATCTTTAAAACATCGCAAACCAAGCCTAGGACAAACAACAAAACTACAGTCACATGCTATGAACACAAAGTAGAAAAGTACCCAACTCCAACTAGTTTGGAACTGTGCAGAATACAGGGCTCTCCCTATTTATCACTAAACCATTTGTCTCGTCTCCCTAAATGAAACCTAGCAAACCAATTAAAGCAGTTTATAACTGAATCTTGAATTTGCTAAACAAAGCCTTATTGACAAAAGCAGATATTGTAAACAAGGTTGGAATGGAAAAGATGAGAACCTGGTTATGGGAGCAGCCAAAAGTCTTGATATATATGGTCTGGGTTCCAGGAACTTTGGAAGAGAGAGGAGCAGGTGCGTCATCGAGTTTGGAGAGTTTTGGGTTGTTTTTGTGCTTGTTCTTCCTGCTATTGACTCCAACAGCAGTGATAGGCAACCTGAAGCCTGGAGGAGCACCGCCGCCACCACCTACCAACAAATCTTCTATGTCTTCCATTTCCTCAATCGCTCACTCTTCTCTTCTCCTCTCCTCTCTGGGGAGTTGCGAGAATGAGAGCAGACGGTTTGGAATAAAGGGTGTTTACAACCGAAAGTCGAATTTACAGAAATAGCCTTACTTTTAACTGCAATCTCAATATAATCTTGAATAAAAAAATTGGGGATAATATTAAACACTATCTTTATATTTTGGCTTAATTTAAGACTGAAAGTATTTTTAATATTTTAATTAACTAAACCCATGAGATTTACCCAAAATCATCAATAAGTCTTTTTCGTTAATTTCCGATAACGGACACAGTAATTGAAGAGAAAAAAGACTATTATGCCCCTCTTCTATTACCTTTTTTAAGTAATAATATCAAACACCACCCTCATATTTTGACACTTTAATCAACTAGATCCTTGAAATTTACACAAAATTATCAATAAATATTTTTTACTAACTGACAAAATAACAAAAGTGAAAAAAGACTACTATACCCCTAATTAAGTCTAGCTCAAATATAACATTTTAAACACTCTATAAAAATACAAAAATACACTTGAAATATAATAAATATAAAAGAGTTTTGAGGTACACATGTAAACTTAAAAATTTTGATTTTGGCCTTGATTAAAATTTTAAATTTGAAAGAAATAACAAAAGTCATACACAATATTTATATTATAAAAATAAAAATCAAATTTGAAATTTTACAAACAATAGGCTTATTAAAGTTTTTATTTTTATAAAATTTTTATAGTCATAAAATTTCAAATTTGATTTTTTTTTATAATGCTAATGTTGTCTATGACTTTAATTTTTTCTTTCAAATTTAAAATTTTAATCAAGGCCAAAATAAAAAAATTTTTAAATTTATATGTGTGCCTCAAGACCTTTTTATATTTATTATGTTTCAAGGATATTTTTGTATTTTTATAAAGTATTTAAAATATTGTGTTTGAGCTAGACTTAATCAGTAGTATAATAATATTTTTTCCACTTCTGTTACTCGGTCAGTTAATGAAAAATATTTATTGATGATTTTGGATAAATCTCAGGGATCTAGTTGATTAAAGTGTCAAAACATGAAAGTGGTGTTTGATATTGTCCCCCTTAATAATTAATCTTTTGTTTGTCTTTAAAAATTACCTTAGTCTATTTACCAAAATACCCTCTTCGTTACTTTGTTACTTAATCAAAAATGTTAATTGATGATTTTGATTACAATATCAAACATGCTTTCCGTTTAAAATTAAGACAAAACACAAGGATACTATTTGATATTATCTAAAAAAAAATTTTTATGTCATAACCATCAACCCGCGAAGCACCTTGCTGAGCTATCAAACTAAACGAGAAATTTCTTTTAGACCCTAGAAAATGAAGAAATAACACTCATCTCCTATCTAAATATAAAACTAACACTAACTCCGCAAAACTTAACTTCCATCAGTTATATTTAACGGTACTATAGTAAAAATCAAAATAAATATTAAACACTCCCTGATATACTAAAAAATAATAAATATACACTCTTTATTATAAAGTAGCATAAAAACCTTATTTTTTATAATCATTTGAAACTAATTAATATTATGAAGGCATTATCGATATTTTATTTACTAAAATATTATAAAAATTTACAAAAAAATAACAAAAAAATTTCATTTATTAAATAATATTTATAAATGTAGCTAATTTACTAAATAATTTTAATAAATTAAGCAAGTAAATTATTTATTAAAAATTAAATAATTTTAGTTTCATTATGAGGAAATTATTGATATTTTATTTACTAAAATAATATAAAATATTTAAAAATTAATAAAAATACTATAAGAATTTAACAAAATATATTTCATTTACTAAGTAATATTTATAAATTTAACTAATTTACTAAATAATTTTAATAAATTAAGCAAGTAAATTATTTACAAAAAACTAAATAATTTTAACAAATTTAAATAATAAAACTATATTTCATTTACTAAATAACTTTAGAAATTAAGCAAAAATACCTTATTAAATAATTTAAGTAAGTAATTATTTAGTATGCGAAATATATTGTTGTTATTTTTTTATAAATTTATAAATATTTTATATTATTTTAATAAATAAAATATCGATAATATCTTCATAATATTAATTAGTTTCAAAAGATTATAAAAAATAAAGTCTTTATGCGGCTTTTTAATTAAGGGGTGTTTAGTATTTATTCTGAGTTTTACTGTAGCGTTAAGTATAACTAACGGAAGTTAAGTTTTAGGGGACCAATATTAATTTTATATTCAGTTGGAATGTGGTTAATGACTTTTTAATTTTTCTAAGGTCGAAATGTTAATACCGCCAAGCTAAACTATCAAGTTGTTAAGCATAGCCCTCGAGCAGTTGGGCACAACTATAAGCTATCAAGCAGTTGTTTGGCTAAGCAACTAAGCAAAAAGTTATGACATAATTTTTTAAAATGTGATTTTCTTGAAAATATACTTAAAAATTAAGACTTATTTTGAAAATACACTTAAAAGAATATGACTATCTTTTTAAGTTTTTTTTTTTAAATTAATAGTAATAAAAATAAAAAGAAGAAGGGGGAAATCACGTAATAAAAAGTTGAGGGTTGTTCTAGTTTTAGTTGAATTCTATTTTTTTTTTTTTTTTTTTGTAATTGGTCATTAAATGACAAGAATTAGAGTTGTTTAACTATCCGAAGAGCCAAGGGAGTGTTTCTTTTATTTAAGGTCTAAATTTGATTAATTCTCAATCATTCAAATATTTTACCATATTTATTTTTTAGCTTAAGACTTACTCTCAGAAAAATTCATCGGAATATAAAATGTTAAAAAAATTAACTTTTATCTAAATGTTTAAGTTAGAAAGGTTTATGCTACTCGTAATTCTCTAAAATACACTTATCTAATTTATTTATGACCCATTTATTCATAAATTTTATAAAATAATAAATATTTAAATATATATATATATATAAATTATAATATAAACTATTATTTTAATATAATAAAATATTTAAAATAATAAAATATTTAAAATTATAAATTTTTATTTTAATGCTTCAATAGTAATTTTATCAAAATGTTAGTGTAAGTAAATTCTATATATAAGTGAAAACAATGTTAACAAAAATAAATATATAAAAATACTAATTTAAGACATTTTAATTCACAGGTTAAAATAAAAAATTATTATCCAGATTTATATACTCCGACTTTAATTTAATTCAGACTCATTTAGATTTCCGGCAAAAAATTAAACGCCCTCTAAATGTCGAGTTATCGACCCTAGATGAAGGTATATTTATTACTTTGTATTGAATTTAAGTACATAATAAAGAAAGAGGAAATACCATTAAATCCCTTGAGATTTGGCATAATCAACTAAATCCCTCCTCTTTTAGAAATACACAAAGACATCTTTGGCATTTACAGTGTTAGGGGAAAACATCTTCTCACAATGACTGTTTTTGCCCCGAGTGAAGTCAGATAAGTACAGAATATAGTATAATATTCATAATTAAGGAGATTATGTAATTTTTTATATTAACCTTGAATTGATTTAAGTGTTTTTATAAGTAAGAAAAATGTTTTAGTGAGAAAAATTAAGAGTTTTTATAAGTAAGAAAGTGTTTTAGTCAGAGAAAAACTAAGAATAAAATACAAATAATGAAGGCATATATTATATCAATTTAAAAAAAATTAAATAAATCAAATAATTAATTAAAAATTTAGAAAACAACTTTACCCTTGTGTTTTAACCTAATCTCAAGCAGAAAGTAAGTTTACCATTTTCATCAATTAAACCTCTAAGGTTTACTTTTTTTGATCAGCTATTAATTTTAACCCTTAAAAATACATATTTGCCACTACTAAAATTTTTTTTCTTAATTTTAACAAAAAAAAAAGAATAAATAAAAAATAAACAAATTATACTCTCATAATAAAAAAATTTCTACTTTTTGGATTTTCATTTTTTAAAATTAAGAAAAAAAATTTTCAGTAGAGGCAAATATGTATTTTTAAGGGTTAAAATTAACAGTTGATTAAAAAAAGCAAACCTTAAGAGTTTAGTTGATAAAAATAATAAACTTACTTTTCGCTTGAGATTAGGTCAAAATATAATAGTACTATTTGATATTATCCCATTTAAAATTCTTTTGCTACAATGTTAGCCATCAAATTCACCAAAACCCATCACCACATGGATTGTTATACCCCAATACAAAAAAAAAAAAAAAAAAAAAAAAAGCCNCCAAAAAAAAAAAAAAAAAAAAAAAAAAAAAAGCCTACCCTCACCACCACACTATCTACCGTTAACCCATCGCCACTAAATTCATTGTTGGACACTCCATTTCATTTCTAGACAGTGAAAAAGAAATAATGATAATAATAATCTCCACCACCGACCCTAGTCCTTACCACCACAAGCTCCAAGGATAATCCTTGCCCTTACCACCACAAGATTTATCATTAACCCTCAATCCCATCACCACAAGATCTATCAACTCCACACAAGCTATCTTAGACAAATTAACAGACCAAAAAAAAAAAAAAAGAAAATGAAGAGAAAATATTGATGTGCAAAATGGTAACAATTAGATACAAGACACGTGAACAAAATGTTGAAGGAGATGATAGAAATGCCCTTGTGAAGCGCGAACGGAATGGAGCAGTTCTTGTTGATGATTATGGGTATTGGCAGTTTTGGGTTGACGAAGTCGATTGGCTGGGATTAGGAGGAAGAAACCAGTAGTGGGTGGTTTGCCTCCAAATGTTGATTCAGTCTCTTAAGGGGAATGGTGAGTTGTTTGTGTGATGAGTGAGGTTCCGAGTTGATGTGCGTATATGTCAACTTGTGTGTGGAGGGATGATGACTAACAAGAAAATAAGAAGGCTCCGGATTCAGGGATAATTTGACACAAAGACTTCTTCTTACAAGGGGGATTCCATCTGACAAGTGGGCTTTTAAGCAGCCAGATTTCCTAACACAACAACTCGCCCTTTGAAAGGTTGGCGGATTGCCCCTGACACTTAGGATTCCGTGTGACAAGTGGTCTACAACAAGTGGATCGCCTCTGACAATCAGCTTGCCTTCTGAGAAGTTGGTAAAAATATCTTTTATGTATCTCTTATGGCCTTTCGACTACCGATCGAACTTATCGAAGTAAGTCGCCAATCGTGAGCGGCAAAAATAGAAAATTGTAAGGGGTATTAAGTTTCTCACCAACGATGACCCTCCAACGTTCTATTTAATGTAGGGAATCAATTTTTAGCAGTGAGAAATGGGAAAAAGTGTAATTGGATGCAAGCACACTGGCTATGCTGATAGGAAGGTATAGCTGGTGATAATCGAAAGATGGCCTAGAGAAGGTGGGATGATGAGATGGAGATTTATGTCAGCGGTCATAAAATAGTGGAAAAACAAGATGATCGGCTGCTATGGAGAGAAAACAAGAGTGGTGGAGTAAAAGCAATAGTAGAAGATTACGATGGAGGGTGGTGGTCGTGAGATCAAGCGAGTTGTGTTTGGTCGAGAGCTTTATTTTTGTGAAGGGTGGAGTTCTCTTTTACTCGCAAAATAAACCAGTTACCTTATTATGAAGTGTAACGGCCTTTTTATAATGGGATTTGCTGATGACGTCGGTCTTTTTGGCTAGTTCCCACTGGAAGGCATATGTGCTTAGGCGATTTTGAGCGTTCCCATTTCGGCAGGTCCGAAATGGAGATCTGACTTGAGAGGTGGGTGAATTGGCCCTCATATGTCCATTTTCCGATCAACGAGGATTCAAACCTGAAGCTAGTTGAATGGCAGTTTGAATAATCAATCGAATTAAGAGGGTATTTTCGGCATTTAATAAAGGACCACAAAATGCTATCCACAAAAAAGAAAAAAAAATTCATGTTGGTCTTGAGTTGCAGCAATGGTGGTTGTCATGAGAAAGAGCAAAGAGATAGAAGGGAGTAGTTTTAATATCTGTTCTGGGCGATTGATGAAGAGGAGTAGAGAGATTAGAGATGGAGAGACGCATGAGAGCTAAAGAAGGTTGGGTGGGTGGGTGGGTGAGTGGCTGTGCAGAGAGAGAAGAGAAAGAGATGAAGATGAGATTAGAAAATTTAAAATTAGTGTTAAAAGAAATTATTTATTTATTTTATTATTAATATGTCAAACTTAAAAAACAATTATATCTAATATAAATATACAAGATTCCAATTTTAACCTCAAAAAGTTATTCTTAACGTCTAATGGTTAACTCCAAGGATGTAATTGTATATTTTTGAAAGGAGAGGGATTTATTCGAATTACTCAAGCTCAAGTGATTTAATGTTACTTTGCTTAAAATAAATAAGGTTTGGTTAAAACTTAAAACAACATACTCAATTTGGTTATTTTTGGTTTTTTTATAATAAATAATGAGTGGTGCTATATTTATAAACTCAATTCTATAAACTAATATGACTTAATTGCATGATTATTATATCAGTAACTTTAATTAATGAATTAAAATTTTTAAATTCACTCATCCAATTATATATTGACAAATCAGTTTATAAATTAAAATTTATATAAATAATTTGTAAGTGTAGTGTTATTCATAAATAATAAGGTGGGCTCTTAAATCAAAATTATTTTCTACACCTTTTTAAATTAATTATTCAAAAATCTAAATAATTAAATTTTATTTAAAAATATAAATAATTTATCTAAATAATTAAATTTTATTTAAAAATATAAATAATTTAACAAATAAATCCATTTAACTAAAAAAATTCAATAGCACAATATTTTTTAATAGAAAATTACTTTAAGAATATAAATCATTTTTCCATAAACTACATAATTTATCGATAAAAAAAGGTTACTTTCGTATATTAGTTGCTTAGACAAATTTTAGTAAAACAATTATGTTTAATTGTATTTCTCAACTAATAAAAATTGATCAATTAGTCTTGTTTGGTTATATATGTGTTATTTTCAAATCATTCATATATTTCAGACAAATTATTATATTTTAGGTTTTATATTTTATTATTGCTAAAATAAAATATATTAATATTGTATTTCTACATTATATTACTTTTTTTATATGGATTTTTGTGTATAATTTATTTTTAGAAGTATACTCTTATTATATAATTATTTCAAGAATTAAAACAGAATATAAATTTGATTTTAGTAATCAGACTCCAATTATTTGATCCATGACAGCCCACGTTTTTTAATGAAAAAATTTTGGCCCCTGGATTTAATGACTTTCGTGATGATTAAACTGATATTGTCAGCCCCCCCGACTCCAACCAAGCCCAACTTCTACATCCCATTAGCGAACCCATTAGGCAGCCAACTAGTCCAACGCTGAAAAAACAAATAAAAAATAAAAAACAAAAATACAAGACAAAACGCAAGAGGGGAGGTCGACTTGGAAGAGAAGAGAAAATGCGTGACAGCGTGAGAGACGGTCGACTAACCAGAATTTTTTTTAAAAGGGTTTTTTTATCAACTAAACATAAGACCAAAAATACAAAGAACAGAAAAAAACAAATCCTCACAAGCATTCTTCATTGATTGTTTAGGACTGATGGTTGTGCCTAGACGATTAAACATTGAGAATAGGCATCGATTAGATGAATGATGGTAAAAGGTTATTTGATGGTTTTTGAAACATTCAAGGCTTATTGTAAACTCAATAGTTTGTTAAATTATTGAGTTTACATATAATTTAACAAAACCTATGAGGATCAGGTTTTTTTTTTTTGGTAAGCCTAGTAGAGCCCCTTCAAAAGAAAACCCTTAAACTTTGGGAGTTCTTTAATAAAATAGGAGTGGTTTCTTAAGGTTTTCCACCTAAAAAGGGAAAAGCAAGAAAAATTGAATTTGTTATAAATAACCTAATGTGATATTATCTGCTTTGGCATTACTAATGCATTACATTAGGCAGGCCTATGTGGGATCAAAACAGAATTGAAGAGGGCTTGGAAGAACGGATGTTTTCTAAAGAGAGATCTAAGGTGTTGGAGAAAATGGAACAGTAAGAATAAACTTGAGGCGTGATATAGATTACTGTCCTTAATGATATTTTGCCTGACAGAGAAGACGGAGGCGTATCCCCCAGGATTCAACAAGGTCCTGTAGTGTAAACTAGAAGCAGGAACAGCAATATAAACTCGAACCCAGCAAGACAAAAAATGAGAGAAGAAGAGGAAGAGTTTTGATTTGTGTGTTTAATCAAATGAGTGTGGGTCTCTATTTATAGGCTTGAAGGTAACAACTCTTTGAGAAAGTCTAAGAAGGTTGAGAAAAATTAGGCATGGAGAAGAATCAGGGAGACGGGGTAAGCAATTTGATCTAGTCAAGATAAGCAAAACAAGTGGCTATATTTGACCAAGTCTAGATAAGTCAATAAATAAATTTAATTAATTTAATTTATGGATAATAAAAAAGAAATAATCTAAAAAGTGGCTTTGGACAGGCCTCACGAATATATTGCGCGCAAGGCCCGAGGGGGAGGAGGAATCCACCACTTTTGGCTCAAGTCTCATGCGTGCGAGCCTAACATCTTATTTCCTCTTTATTAGTCCATTAGTTAGATGAAGATTTATATTATTTCTAATTAATGTGGGACATGTCCTTTAGGATACAACACAATTTCTAACGGAAGGAAATCCAATCACTCTCGAATTTCTTATTTCTAGGTATTTAATTTTTGGTCATTTTAGAGGACTTAGATCCTCTGCTAATATGATTTTTACTTGACTTTTAAAGATCTGTTGACTTGTGACATTAATGAAATTATAAGGCTAAGATTTGATTATTTCAACTTTTGTGTTTAATGTAAACGCACCATTCTTAGAAGCCTCGATTTGGATTCCTTTCTCAAAGCCAAACTTTTGTTTACATGAAACGGATGTCTAATACAACCCACTGTAAATCCACACCAAATTCTAAATCATCTTTTTCCTCTTGATACCTCGATCAAATCTATAAAACTTGGGCACCAAATTCAGATTGTTTGGTTGAGCATAATTGCTGGGTTATGCATGAGTTTGCAATGAAGTTACCAACGACATCTCCGTAAATGAAAATTTA
>JANKKB010028699.1:0-12857 GCA_026225775.1 Bursera palmeri | reverse complement strand
ATTTTTTTTTTTTTTTTTTGGACTCTTTCCCATGCATAATATTAGCTTAAAGCCAAGATATTAACACCCTTTATTCTTCAACTATATTTTGAAGTGTTCAATCTTATTTCGAACACTTCAAAGATTATTAAAAAAAAAAAAAAAAAGATACAAAAAGAGGTGGCTTTAATGATTTATTCAAATACCCTTTATTCTTTATGTTAAAAATTATAAGATTTCCTCTCTGGACCCAATTCGTATTTTATTCTTTATGTTAATTGGTCTTTTAAATTTATTTTTTTTGGAAAGTTTATGTGTGAAGCAAGGAATTCTATAGTATTTTGATGTCTTTTGGATTGATTCTTGAAGCATATTCATAGAAACTGTTTTTCCTTTTAACTTTTGCATGGACATGTACACTATATATCTTTTTGAGATAAGCATAGTTGATATCAAGAAGATTTGTTAACTTAAAAACATAATATTTTTAACAAAACTTAACTACTTAATAAAAATTTGAAAAAATTGCAAAAAATTATTAAAACTAAGAGGACATTTGAAAATTGATTAAATATTAAAAAATTTAAATATCATAATCATGTTTGATAGTTCGACATATTTTTTTTTTTATCAATTTCTAACACTCATTAGTTGACGCATTTAAAAAGATATATTGGTTATTTTAATAAAAATGTATTCTTTTCCTATGTCTTAAGTAATAATTTGTTTTATGGATGATTTAATCTTTATTTTTTATTAAAATTGAAATATAATGTTGTTCTAAGATTAATAAACCAAAACCGTTAAAGTTAACGGATATTTCAGTCAAAGAGACGGTAATGTCACCTAATCTCATTGAGAGTCCACGATGAGTACCCTAATAATCAGTCCACGGTAGGCGGCACACGAAACGACGTTGAAGGGGGTTTTGGAGAGCACGTAAATCGCTCCGCATGTTTGGCGATCCTGGAAGCGTCACCCACGCACGCCAAGTATTCGACCAAATGCCCGAGCCTGGCCGTCGACTTGTTTCCCATGTTTCTGTAGGACATTTTAATTTTCTCTCCTTTTGACCGTTACCAATAGGCAATAAGTGCTCTTTATTTGACTAATTATTGGGAAACCAGAGGTTGATAAATAAGATATAATCTTGTGTCACACAGATGATTGAATTAAATGATATATACGACAATGTCGTTCGCTTATTGCATAATAGGATTCAATTGGAAAAAAATTAAATAATAAATATAAATTTAATTTATCATTTATATGATGTCATATTACAATCGAGATATAGATTTTGTATTCATAAAATTATTAATAAAAAGTTAATTAATATTTTAAATAATTTTTTAAAAAATAAATATATATTCTGTCATAACTATAACCAATAGTAAGTATGTCGGAATATTAAACTTCATCGAATATCATTTAAATAAACAATTATTCATCCATCAATTCCACCATTAATTAATACATAATCTAACACCAAGATACTTAACAGCCACGTCAGTATGACAAATATTCGTTACCAATTCAAAGATAAGACGCAAGTGGCCAAAAATTACTAAAATAAATTGAAACATGTACCCTTTTCGATCTAACACCAAGATTAAATAATCACAACATGTACTAGAGAGAGAGAGAGAGAGAGAGAGAGAGAGAGGATTCGTGCATCACATGCGCGAACATTCCTAGTTAGAGTGCATGTATATTGTATTACATGAATTGGTTAAACTTAAATATAGTTTTCATTGCAATATCACCCTTTTTTTTGTTAGGATTATTACTCGTATAAATTTATTATACAAATTTAATCATATAAATCGATATAAAATTATTGCATAATTGTCATATTGTGTATCTTAATTATTTTATTTAACTTCAAATTTGTTCTTTCAATCATATTATCCTTTTAGGATACATAAATTTTGCTTGAATTTTTATGTTTTCATACAAAAGATCAATCACATATTACTGAAAAGATACTATTACATGCCAGAAGCGTAGTAGATCCTTTGAATCAAAAGATACTATCCCCTGAAAAAGAAAAATGACTAGTAGAGATCCCATAGAAAATAATGATTGAGTTGAAAAATTCACATTCTCTAACTTATCTCATTAAGAAATAATTGTCCCCGAAGAGACATAAGTCAGTGAAAAGACACAAATTATTAAAAAAATAGAAAATCTTAATGAGATATCAAAACTTAGGGAAAATACTACGGAAAAGGAAAAAGTCCCTATAGAAACACAAGTATTTCAAAACGAAGAAATTTCTATCTATTATACTAAAAAAAATGTGGAATCGTAAAACGATGGTTATCGACGAAATCTTCTCATATACAATAGCCATTAAAATTATGAATGATAATTTTTTAAACCAAATACAGTGGATAAATATAAACAAAGGCATGATTGGCCTGAATGGAAAGAAGCAATTCAAGTAGAACTAACTTCTTTGAGAACTAGCTTCTTTGAGAAAACGTGTAGTTTTTGGACCTGTTGTTCAAACACTAGAAGGTGTTAAACCTATAAGATATAAATGGGTATTCACAGAAAAAAGAAATGAAAATAATGAGATTGCCAGATATAAAACCCGACTTGTAGCTAAGGGTTTTTCTTAGAGACTGAAAATTGATTTTGATGAAACATATTTCCTAGTAATAGATATAATTACTTTTAGATATTTAATTAACTTGACAATCTCAAAAAAACTTCACATGCGTCTTATAGATGTAGTTACTGCTTACCTTTATGATAAACTAGATACTAACATATATATGAAAGTCCTAGAAGGATTTAAATTGCCTGAAGCAAATGAAACAAAACCACGGAGCATGTATTCATTTAGATTACAAAGATTCTTATATGGATTAAAACAATCTGGACGAATGTGGTATAAACGTCTTAGTAAATACTTGATTAAAGAGGGATATATTAATAATCTAATATGTCATTTTATGTTTATAAAGAAGTCAGAATCTAGTTTTACTATGATTGTAGTATATATCGATGACATAAACTTAATTGAAACTCTTGAAGAAATTCAGGATGCTACTGAATATTTAAAAAGAGAGTTTGAAATGAAAGATTTACGGAAACAAAATATTGTCTTGGCCTGCAGATCGAGCACAATTCTGATGGCATACTTGTTCATCAATCAACATATACCAACAAAATTTTGAAATGTTTTAATACGAATAAAACCATCCATTAAGTATTCCGATGATTGTTAGATCCCTTGAACCTAAGAAGGATCAATTTTGTCCTAAAGAAGATGATGAACGAATACTTGATCCCAAAGTATCGTATCTTAATGCTATTGTTGCACTATTATACTAGACCTGAAATAGTATTTGTTGTCATTTTATTAGTAAGTTTTAGTTCTACACCTATTAGAAGGCATAAGAATGAGATTAAACACATTTTTCGTTATCTTCAAGATACTTCAGACTTGAGATTATTTTATTCAAATAAGTTTTCTCAAAATCCTGGATTAGTTGATTATGTTGATGTTGTATATTTATCTGATCCCCATAAAGCTCGATCACAAATTGGATATGTTTTTATTCATAATGGGACAACAATTTTATGGTGATCCATAAAACAGACTCTAATTGCTACATCATCTAATCATTTTGAAATAATTGCTCTTCATGAAGCCAACCAAAATTGTAACGACCCGATTATTTAAAATAGTGAACTAGGGGTATAAATGAAAGATTTCAAAGTTAAAAATCATAAAACTGTATAATTTTGACATATATGGGGTAACACGGACGTGATGACGTCGTGTGTATGAGAATTTGGAGCTATTCAGGAGTTTTTAGGACTGTGGACTAAAATCTAATTTTATACGGGCTCGTAGGTTTTTCATCTTTAGTGCTCGATTAGTAGTAGGTGAGATGAGATGGTGAGTGCTTAGACGAGTTGGTTTGAGAGACAGGATCTATGGAGAGGTTTAGGTTGATAATTAAGATGCGTGGATATGTCGCGGGTGAGGCAACTGTCGTAGTTGTGTTGAGAAAAATATTGAGTAATGGAAATCGGAAGTACATAGAGATGACTTGGTGTGTTGTGTGTTTAATGGATGCATGTGTTGTATTTAAAATGTTATAGAACTTTATAGTGTTAGAAATTCCTACTAGGCTGTGTTGCTCATCTTTTCCTCCACAAGTACCTGAGTTCAGAAGTCTAGCGGGGGTGATCCGGAGTTCACGTAGAGGATGTCAGACAGTCTTGAGGATTGTGTTAGGGTAGACCGAGTGAGTCAGCTTTTACTTTGTTGAAAAAAAATTGTAACCCATGTTTTTTTAAGTATAAATTTTTTATTTAAATCATTTTAAAACGTTTTATTAGATTTTATTTACTTTTGCTTCATTTATTTATTCAGTGACCCTCGGGATTCTTGTATATGGGGTTCCCGGCTGCCACAGAAAATGTATATGATTACGGTTTGTAATCTAACATATTAAGACTTCATGTAAGTTATGTCCTACTGTTAATCCACCAACAATTATATATGAAGATAATGCAAAATGTATTGCTCAAATCTGAGGAGGATATATTAAAAGAGATAGAACTATGCATATTTCACCAAAGTTCTTCTATACACATGAACTTCAAATTGATGTCAAACATATACGTTCCAATAATAATCTTCTAGATTTATTTATCAAAACTTTACCAACATCAACGTTTGAAAAGTTGGCTCATCACATTGGAATACGATGGCTTTGCAAGCAACCAAATTGATACGTAATCTTTTGCCATGATTAAGGGGAGCACTTTTCAAGGGGAGTATTTTGGACACATATGTGTCCTGTACTCTTTTTTTCTTTGACTAGGTTTTATCCCACTGGGTTTTTCTGACAAGGTTATTAATAAGGCAGTTGTAGTTCAACACCACTTTTTAGTATATCATATAATTGTATTTCTTTTCAAAGGTTTCCTTAGCAAAATTAAATGCAATTATCTGGAAATGGTGAAACATCAAAGAGGAGTGTTATAAACCAGATGGTGTTCCACATGTGACAGTTAATATATTGCTCAGCAAAATGGATATTTGTCAACATCTTATGCTTAATCATTGCGTGGAAGAATCAGATGAAAGCCAAAGCATTTTCCTACACTTATACAAATCTCTTAAGTCACAAATGTTATATTAGATGGCTATTTTTCATTGGTTGAATTGTACTATATAAACAAGATTTGGCTTCATGAAATGGGATGAACAAGTGCTTCCTTTATAAAATTTCTCTCTTCCTTCCATTGCAATACATTTACTTCGTTTTCTTACATTTGCATCCTTAACTTTATTTATTTGTTTTGTAGTTAAATTAAAAAAAAAAAAACCCTTTTTATTTTAAGATAAAGCAAATGTCCACGTACTGGAGTAGGGACAGAAACATGTGCAATGGAGTAATGCCTACAAATGAATCCTTTTCAATTGTTTGCTTTATCCAATATACCAATTGGACGAAAATCAAACAAGATTTTTGTTTTTGAGAATACACAAACATGTTTAAACACACATTTGTTGTGTGAATGAATATATAAATACATATGTTTACATATATCTACTAAACATGCATAAACACATATATATATATATATGTATGTATATGAATTGACATTTATATACAATTATATAATCATTCTTCATTAGAGACAAACATCTATAAAATGTATATAGACATGCATAATAAATCACATATATAATATAAACAATATATGCAAATGATTAGGATCCTATTATCAACTAAAACTAGAAAATGAGACAATCAATAAGGCATTTTCATTACAATTCAATAAGCTATTCTAAATTTCTAATTTCTTGTCTAAGAGTGAAACACCCCTGACCAAGCTCAAATCTAAGTTATAATAAAACTATTCTAATATGTAAATTTCTTCTAAATCTAGCAAGTGATTATGAAAAACTTTTAATAAAATGTTCTAAATTATTTAAACAGGCTGGACTACAATTGCAATAATTCAAAGTAGAAGAACAGATATGTTAAAATCTTATAAAAAGCATATATAGGCAAGATGCACGAGAGACCGTAGTTTAAATGAAAAACCCTTTTATTTTAAAATAAAGCAAATGTCCAAGAACTGGAGTAGGGATAGAAGTACGTGCAATGGAGTAATGCCTGCAAGTGACTCCTTATCATCTGTTTGCTTTATCCAATATACCAATTGGACGAAAAACAAAAAAAAGTTTTGTTTTTGAGAGACACAAACATGTTTAAACACATGTGTGTTTTGTGAATGAATATATAAATATATGTTTACATATATCTATTAAACATGCATAAACATGTGTATATGTATGTATATGCATTGACATTTATATACAATTATATAAACATGCTTCATTAGAGGCAGACATCTAAAAATGTAAATAGACATGTATAATAAAAAGCATATATAATATAAACAGTATATACAAATGATTAGGATCCTATTATGAACTAAAACTAGAAAATGAGACAATCAATAAGGCATTTTCATTACAATTCAATAAGCTATGCTAAATTTCTAATTTCTTGCCTAAGAGTGAAACACTCCTAGCCAAGCTTGGATCTAAGTTATAATAAAACTGCTCTAATCTATATATTTTGTAACATTCTTTTTAAACTGTTATCTATATATTTTGTAAGCTCCGAATCAAAAGTTATGATTGTTGAAGATAATTGATGGTAACAAACTGACAAACAAAATTCAAGCTTTAGATTCTGTTAGTTGATGATCACACATTATGCTTGATTGCCACCAACAAATATTATCATTATACTTATCAAAAAGATTAGAAATACCTTTAAGGTGAAATATGGCCTGTTACCCTTGTTGAATCCTATGTTATTGCAGAATAATAAACTTCATCTGTTGACAAAGCAACACAAAAGAAAAATCTAGGGATTAAACAAAATATATTTATTCTACAGAATTAGGCTTAAGGTGAGATCAAAGGCAATTGCTGCAGTTAAGACTTCTATACTAGCATATGCAATTCACTACCAACATTTCTATAGAAAGTCAAAAACATTGTAATCCTTATTTGCTGATTATTTTACGATTAGAGATTGTCAAACATCTAATTAGAATAGCGACCAACTTTCCATTAAAGAGAAGCTGAGCACAAGCAAGACCTGTTATCTATATAAATAACATGCTCTTTAAACTGTTATCTATTTTATTGAGGTTTCATAAAATTAACAGTCTCATCTCTAAAGCCTCATGAAATAACATTCTTTTTAAACTATTTTCTATATTGAAATTCTTATTCTACCTCTGAACGTGTAAAACTTAAAACTAAAATTATGATAAATCATAACTCAGAAGAATAACAACCAATAAAGTCAGAAGCCCCAGGCTCTAATCTCACTTTGACTAACTGCATATTATTATAAATTTATCAATGAAAAAAAATTTACATTAATTTTAAACTATTATTCAACCGACATAATATACAACAATTCATTCAACCAGCAAATAAGTAAAATCATAAAATCCTAATAAACCAACATCCACAAATTACAAGTACTACTAGTGAACGAAACAAATCATGATACCTAGTTGGAAATCAAACCCGTTTTATGGGACAAAAATCATTTCTTTTGCATATTTAAATAATTATATAATACTTGTATAGTTCCAAAATTGAAAAGACAAACAAAAAGTCCCATACGCTGTTAACAGATTTATACTTTAGTGTAAACGTATTTAGGTTTACAAAACTCAAAATCAACAATGAAGGAAAAAATTTCAGAACTCAAAATCAACAAAAGGAAAAAAATTACAACCAGATAGCAAAATTCCAAAAAATAATCAACAATGAAGAACTCAAATCTCAAAACCCATACAAAATTAAGACAAACGATACACAATTTCAAAAAAAATCTACTATTCAAGCAATTTACCATTTTAGATGTAGAGGAGTAGGGAAGATCTTAGTCGATCTACTGATTTGACCCAAAAATCGTTCAAAAAGAGCAGAGAATATATTCAACCCAAACAGTGTTGTTCAAGAAAAAAATGTAGAGGAGTAGGAAAGATCTTGGGTGATCTATCGATTTGACTAAACACCCTTCAAGAACCAAAGGAGCAGAGAAGATATTCAACACAAATAGTACCGTTCAAGAAAAAATTGCCACAGAGGAGAAGCAGAGGACCAAAAATGGAGAGAGAGAGCTAGCACCATGAAATGACGTTGAACAAAATTGTGTGCTAACGAGTGATTTTATTTTTCCGTTTTTATTATTGCATAGCATTTAGAAAATGCTGTCAACTTTTTATTCCATCGCGTTAAACGCCGCAACCAAGAGTACTTATATAAAACTCGGATTTGTACTTTCTCCGTTATACATGGCACCTAACAACTTATATAAACCAGACTGACAAGAATGTTAGCAAAGGCAAAGGCAAAGGCAAAGGCAAAGACAAAGACAGTTTAATGGTCTAATTTATGTGAACAGAAGAACCCTGAAAGCTGATGGCATGGTTCGACTTCAATTACCATCAGCTTTTAGTGATCTCCTGTAAGCTTCAATTAGAATGTGCATGATGAGGTCTTTGATTGGATTAATTTATATGGAAAGCTTGGACAAGATTAGGTTTTGGTTGCTTGGATCGCAGGTCAGGATATATGTCAGATTTTTTATAGGCCTAATACTGTGCATGCATTGCAGGTTGATGATGAGATCAGGAGAAGCCACCGATTATCGAAGTTGAATGGATGCATTTTGTCAAATCTTGAACACAGAAGGTATAGGATCCCTTTACTTCGGTGCAAGTGCATTTGATTACAGGCTGAGCGCCATGATCTGCAAAGAAGGTGTTCACCATTCATCCAATTGGTCAATCACTATTCACTACCAAAGGCAATCACCACCATCTTTATCTTATTTTTTAAATAAATTATTCATTGCATCGTAGCAAATTTGGTTCTTCCGAGTTCTCAAACAGAGAAGGAGTTATGTTGGCTTGTTTTGATGATTTTGGCTTAGCACAAAATTCATATATCTATCTAATAACGATTAGGTTGGCTAATCCTTTATATGAATCATAATTAATTATTCTATTTACAATCTTTTTATTTATTTTTTCATGTAAAGAGAAACATACAAAAGAAACGGACCACAAGAAGTAATAATCTAGGTATATTGAATGAAATTAAAAAGTTCTTTATTAGAAATTTGAAATGAAAGATATGGTAGAGACAACCTATGTGATAAGAATAGAAACTTCCCATTTTTAAACCAAATGGAATGCTATTGTTTGCAATACTAAGGAGTATGTCGGGTAAATCGAATATAAAAACCAAGACTGGCATCAGTTTTCTACTTGATTTTGATGTTTATATAACTAATTCTAAATTGAACTTTGGTGTTTTTCTTGACCCCGGTGTAACCCTCTGGTACTAAGCTCCAGATGGCCGAGGAATGGGTATCCCTTCCCCTAACAACGGGTATTTGACATAGATAAAAGCAAGAGGGCATGCTTTAACATTATCGCAGCTCGTATTTGTTTTATTCTTGTAAAACTTCTGCATGGAGTGTCTTGTAGCCATAACTATTGTACCAATGTTGTACTTCTCAAAATGCTTTAAATATTTAAGCAACATATATGTGGAAGTCCACATGCAAAATTATCTAGATTAATATCAGCGTAAGTAAAGAGCTTTTCATCTGGTAAAATCTCCGGAGTTCAGAACTTGGAATGAAACGACCGTACTAAAGCATGAGACGATGTACTTATAAAAGAGAAGTCTGCATATCTTATATGTTATTCAGTTTGGAACATTATTCAAGTAAAGCACATGCACGTCATGAGTAAACAAGTCAAACTGGTTCTATATACACAAGGGAAGCTAACTTGCGGATAGATATTGAGTATGTTTGCCTGTTCTACAGCATGTTTGCAGACACAGATCCTGAATGCAGCTGATAACTCTTGCTTGGAGCAACCTGAAGAACACCTTCTCTCTCTGCCATTTAGAAGAAGAAAAATAAAAAAAAAATATAAGAAAATATTTAAGTGAAATAACAACCTATAATAAGAATCAAAACACAAGGAAACTGTATAAAAGCCTGGATTATGTATAGAGACTGGTCTTATAAACCAAACTTGCTAGAAAAGCCATAGACATTCCATTGAGTACCTGCAATGAACTTCTTTTGAAGGTAATATTTTTTCTGTTTTATATACAGAACCTCGTATGATCTCAGTATGCTAGCAGTTCATTAATATGCATGTGATATGACTAGTACATAATTTCTTCACATTTCAATTCTTGGATGATGTTCTGATAATTTAACAGGATAACTTCAAGCAAAGAAATGAAGGAAAAAAAATCCTTCACCAATGCTAGTCTTGCTCAATAGGTACTGCCTTTGGTATAATAAGGAAAGCAGATTTTGTAGATTCATTATATATCAAGACTTATAAGTGCTAGTTATATTAATAAGTCCTGATATATAATGAACAAAATCTGCTTTCCTTATTATACCAATAAGGCAGTGCCTATTGAGCAAGACTAGTTTACCAATGACTATTTGCTGAAGTTTTAAAGAACCAGCCATCAAATCAGAGTTTTCTTAACACTGATAGCCAGGCTCAAGAAACAGAACTGAAGCATATACTTTGCACTTGTGCACAAGCATTGATGTTCCAATAGGCAACCAAGTGAATGGCTAAACTCACTTTACTTCAACATAATTACTGTGTAGTTATGTACATTTCTAAAAGCAGTGTGGAGCATAGCGATGGGATATTATACTGAAAATGCCACTTGATTCATGTGTGAATAAAATGTTTCAGCCTTTCCACACCTAAAAACTAACCACTTTGAGTAGTTTCTTCCTAACATCCTTATCTCTCTAACTTAAAATTCCACTTTGAATCCTCTACCAGTCCAAAAGTAGCATGAGTGAAATAAACTACTGACTCTCATATGTTTCTCCCTCAAAGGGTGTATGATAACTACCCCAGAACTAATCTATCACGGCATTAAATTATATAAGGGGATAAATTGCTGGCGCCATTTTATCATTCTCACTTCTATTTGGAGCATTGACACTTGAAATTTAAGACTAAAACACAAAAGTGTGTCACCAATACAAGAGAAGTAACATCTGAAATTTCTACCAACAAATGAACGTTTATGGAACTCCATCTAGCACATTAATCTTTTCTCATAATATGGATTCAAGAGAACAAAATCATCTTTACACAATATCTCCATATCCGACCATAAGGCTCAACCAAACAGAGGTATCAAGAAAATTAATCCCATTTTAAATTAGAATTAAAAATTTTACCCAACCAATAACAGGTTTCAGTAATAATTATATTCAAAGGAAACATTTATTAAACACTAATGTGATCACCAAATTAGAAACAGATTTCATCAATTATCAATTACTCTTTTTTTTTTTTTTTTTTTGGGGGAGTCACCTCTATCCCTATGAGACCATAAGTCGGTTTCTGACAAAAGGTTTGAGATGAATTTAGTAGAAATTTGATAAACAATAGAATCTGCCTAAATCCTCAAGATAGTCAACCGATGAGGTACTATACTTGCTTCAGATTTCAACTAAGAAATTGACAGATGAGGAAGCAAAGCTCTAGACCAGACATAAATGAACCAGTAGCAATCATATTAAAACAGAAATAAAAATAAAAATAAATCCTTACTTTTAATCTCCTCAACTTGCTTAGGAGTGAGATTGGCCGAAAATCCACTGGCAGCTGCCTTGTAACTGTACAACATAGCTTCCTTCGCTGCCTCCTCACTACACAAATACCACAATCAAAATCATTCATTAACATTGTGAAACAAGTTTTATTTGCGAAATAAATTAATAAATTTGAATCCATATTCTCGTAATTTCAACTTGTGTGAACAATCAATATTCTCATATTCTGATAGCCATTTTCAGATTCAACGAAAGAGGTTGTATGGACAAAATAATAATAACAACAACAACGCAATCGCACAAAACGATTTTCAAAAGTCACGCGTAGCATTAAGTAGGCCGGAGCCTTCACCAACCGAGATACATGCACCACACGCGTCGACGTGGCACCAAAGACACTTTAATCGTAACCGTCTCTTGAGAAAAGATTTTCCGGTAATAAAGAAATTGAAGAAATTCCATAAGTTATAACTAATAAATATAGAAAAATATAACAAAGCATACCTGCCGACGATGGAAGAGAGGAATTGTAGGTCGTGAGCCTCGGGATCGACGTCAGGAGGTCTCTGCATGTAAACGATGTGAACCTCCTTATCTGAATTACCGGACGGCGCAGTTGCAGCTGTAGCTTTAGCCGTAGGCGTAGTCCTACTCCTAGGCTTAGCTGTTACTCTGTCAGCCATGACGATTATGGAAAGCAAAAGCAGAACTAGAATTGAATCTGAAGGCGAAAAGCGTTTTTTTGTGCTTCTTCTTTGCTCCATGGGAAGCGCTTTTATAAGCTTCTCCTAGTGATTTACATAATCCAATTCTTATATAATTACTTAATAACTAAGTAAAGAAATCTTTTGTTTAGGTTTCTCCGTCATTTTTGATCCACTCGCTCGCTCGCCTGCCTTCCTATTTTGTCGTTTTTTACTATTCTTTTTTTAGGCTTTTACGCGTTTTCAAACATGGGCCCATTGATTCCGGCCCGGCCCAGGCCCAGGCCCGGGTCTTTAGAAAAACATGCTTTTAATGAGAAAGATGTACGGCCCGGGTCTATTAATTTTGTAAAAGAGTTTGATTAAATCAATCACTTGAACAATCCAATTTCTTCACTAAGGGGGGTGTATTCAATTAAGACTTTTAAAGACTTTTTATAACTGAATGACTTTTATAGACTTATAGACTTTT
>JANKKB010028698.1:0-16227 GCA_026225775.1 Bursera palmeri | reverse complement strand
GTGCCTTCTCGCTTATATCTAAGTAACAGACTATCTTGACTGTCCATAACAGACTATCCAGACTGTCCATTCCTATCAAATACATAAATAAATTGATGAAACTCTTCTAAACCAAAGCATCATTTATCTCAGTTCTCAACCTACAAGGAGGATACCTACAAAAGTCACGGGCCATTTCTTAATATCCATATCAGCTTTACGAAGTAAAACAAAACATCTGACTCATTGTCATAATTTTTACTTCTTATTATAACATTGACCAATTATACTATAAATTCATCAACCTTGAGCTCGACCAATACACTTTGATGCACACAACTCTATGATTGGGAAAAAAAGAAAATTTCTAGAAAAAGAAGACAAGTATTGCATCTAATTCGAGAAAACTGCTATTTCAACTTATTTATTTGTTATTTTTATAGGACGGATGAAACTGATTTTATTAACAATAAGAAGAGTTACAAAGTTGGTGAGCCAGCAGTTGACTCAGAGAAGCCCACCAAGAGCACTAAACACTCAAAGAAAACAAAACAGTTAAACTAACACAGCCTTTCACTCTTTATGAATAAAGAAAAAAATTGGAACTGCTATTTCAATTTAAACATAGCCTTACGTACTCCTATGAATCAAACTAACATGTATAAATCTAAAGGCTAATCTCTTAAACAGTAGGGCGCTACTAATTTGCAGAATTACATAAATACGGGTTTGAATATGGCCCAAATCATAAAAGACCCTAATTAAACATCATAAAATAGTAATAAATTATAAAATGCAAGTGAAAATTGTAAAAGTTTATCTGATTACGGGCTAAACAGGGGCATACCTTATCATAGCCACCCAATCTTGTCACAGCTCTCCACAACCTATATTCCCATAAGATAATTGCATAAACTCCCAAATAAATACTATTTGACAAAATAAAGAATAAAAAAAATTGGTCATAACAAGCAAGTGACTTACTTAAGACAATTCAAACCCTCTCCATAGAACTTAGGAGGCTTAAATTCCAGGCTCCTCTCCCTAAAAAATGTTTCAAGTTCCTTCATGAAGGCAGATTGATCCTCTTCTGTTCCTGATTCACTACCCTCATAATTTTGGTCAAAAAGAAAGGAAAGCCTTGAGTTGGTCTCATTTTCCATTGCGGAGGGTGTAGAGGAAGGCAACTCAGTAATTTTGTTATCCTCATTTTTGAGGTCAGTAGCATCTACATTCTGGGGTTTTACGTCAGAAGAAGTAGCACGAGGCTTAGGAGTAGGAGTAGCAGGTTGTTGAGATATAGCTTCAGGTGGTAGGGAAGAAGGTTGAGCCAGGGGATTTGAATTATCAGGAAGTTCATCCGGTTTAGTATTGAGGTCAGCAGGTAGTTGGGAAAAGGCAGAAGGTGGAGATTGCACTTTAGTATCAAGAAGTTGATGTGCTATAGGGTTGTGGTCAGCAGGTGGTTGGGAACCGGTAGAAGGTTGAGATTGGATTTTAGCATCAGGAGGTTGATTGGGTTCAGCGTTGGGGTCAGCAGGTGGTTGAATATCTAAAGAAGAGAAGGAGGTTGGTAAATGGTGTAGCGTAGGGGGGTGGGAGTGGGATTCCAAGGAGTTAATATCACGAGCAGGCGTAGTCTGAGGTAGAGGATTACCATTAAAATTCTCAGCATCAAGTTGTGGATGAATTGGAAGGTGTTCTTCATTATTAGGAGAAACAGGCGCATTTTTTCCAGGTTCTTCGTTTTCCTTATCCCTATCCGTAGTATTACTACTCATAATGTCTAGAGACAAAGCAAAGGAATAGCAAAAGTTAACGACAACAACTACTACTACTACAGTACAAAGGATGAGAAGCAGAATTTGCAGGACTTACGGGAACGAGAGCTGATCGACGGAATGAGTCCTCCTTTTCGTTGATGATCTGATTTTGATGAACTTAAACCCTAACCTATCTGTTCTGCTGAATGAATTAATTTGATTCTCGAATCTGGGTGACGGACAGCCAGGAGGACAGTTTCCGTAACATAACGCACGTGACGCTTTGTTTGTATTAGACAATTTAGTACCCTTACGAAACGACGTCGGCCTCCCTTCCTTTCTTCTTTTTGTATTTCACAAGACTCGGCCCACTCATATCATAATCCTTTGAGTACATAGATATCTCCAAGATATGTCTAAAGTATAACTCACCCTTATCTTTCAGAAAGTAACATAGAGACTCCCGTAGTTTGCTTCCGTTACTGGGTCTATTAGTGAATGTAGTACTAAAAATAAAACTTGAATGGAAAGACAAAAATAACCCTATTTTATCTTATTAGGAGAAAATTGTCTAACTCTCTCTACTTTTCTTCATCCCAAATGGCACCGCCACCGGATCTCACTGGATTCTTGCCGTTTCCAGCCCATCCTTTCCAATCAACTTCATGTTGATCTTTTGACTTTGAGTCTACTGATTGCAAACTGAGCTACCACCCTGCACTGCCGGTCATCACTCCATTAATCTTGCGTGCTGCTACCTGCTCATCACTTTTGAACCCACTCACTCACACTCACATCATTACCTGCTGCCTCACTGTTGCAAATCTATTACTGATGGCCACTACCACTGCTCCTCCATCCTATTTTCAACATGCTGGATCCGATCTACCTCACTCGCCACTACCATTGTCTCTGCCAGATCGAACCACTGCTACATAATGTTGCTGCCTATCGGTTTGCTTTCCCCAAACTAACTTCAGATCACCACTTTTGACGGCACTATCTTTTTCGAAAAAAAAAACTCATTCTTCACCATCGTCTCTGCCAAGTTCCATTGTAGGCAGATCCATCTCATTAGGCTTTTTTTTTTTTTTTTTTGCAATTAAACTGCAGTGCAGACAGCTCCACTTTTTTGTTCAGATTCTGATCTCATTGCAGGCACCAGCTTGTCACTGTTTAGATCAGATTCTGATCTAACCCTATCATTGCCATTTTCTCCAACTGCCTAGATATGCCTAACAACTTTGCCTTGATCCAGTTTTATCCACTATTTTCGTTGCTGCCTGTACCGTGAGAACGCCAAGCTCACTTCATCTTCATGCCATCGCCACTCCACCCTACTTCATCACTGCTGCCTATCTGCTCTGCCCACAATTAGCACTGTAGCCATCATCTTGCCTGCCTACAACCCCATTTCTACTGTAGTGTATCACCATCCCGCCTCCCTACAATATCTCATTATAGTGCATCACCATTCCGATTACCATTTGCAGCTATCCATCCTCTCATTGCCGTCAATTTTTGTTTCTTGAATAGTGAGTTTTTGTGATTGATTGTTGATTTTGTAATTTGGAAATTGATTTTCTTGCTGCGTCCATTTGTTTTGAAGCTTCATTTTGGCTCTTCAAATTTGAATTATCCAACTTTTGGTTTCACTGGAAGGCATGTAGAAATGGAAAATGGATTACAATAGTGGACTGAGTTTTCTTGGTTGGCTGAATTGGTGCACTCCATATGCTTGACAAATTGCCTCAATGAATTTTGTGATCGAATTATTGGGTTTTTCAGTTGATCTTCTTCATTGATATGGCTGACGCTGACTGGAGTTTTATTTGCTGGTTTTGGGTATTTGCATTGCTATTTTCGGAGCAATTTAGCCTCCCTCAATCGGTCTCACTTCCTAGATTGTTTGCTGATTGGTCTTGTTGTTGCCTTTGTTTGAGGGAAGGTGATGGAAGGTGAGAAAATATTCTTTGGGATCAATTTTTTTCTCCCGTGCATTTCTTCCCAAAACCTGAGAGTATCTTTCAATGTAGAAGATTTTTTTAATTTTAAATAATTTCCTATTAAAAATACAATTCTGCCCTCACGTCGTTACTTTTGAAAGACATGGGTGAGTTTATTACTTCAGGTATAGCTTGGGGGTGTTTATGTATTTATCCCGTTTATTGATATTGAAATACGTAGTTGTCGACTTGTTGGATGAACTGGATGCAAGTATGTGTATCTCCCATTATACCAATGGGTGAATAATGTCGTAAAACAATCTTTTGATTTTGATGTCACGTCCTCATAAACATGGAGATGGAAGGCAACTAAATTAAAAGCCCTGCAATCCGACGATGATATTTGATAATATGAAGGATTTTTCAGTGGCATGGCAGTGAATGGGTTTGGCTTTACTTGCATATGACAAGTTGGGAGTTGGGATACAAATTAAAGGCTTCCTAGCAAGTTCCTACACAGTAAAGGAGCAGCTGGCAGCTTGGAAAGTTATATTATTTAAGTAACTGAAGGAAACAAAACAAGAGCGGATGGATGGAAGTACCAATCCTTCTGTATTATACTGTTGTCTGCTAGGAGCGTTGAGATCTTCTTTTAACTTTTTTCCACAATGGGGTTACTGGATCAGTTAATCGTAGCACTAATGCCAGTTCTCCCTAGGATTCTTTATTACTCGTATTGGCTTGCTCCTTGCTTTAGATCACATTAATACGAGAGGTTTAAATATTTATGTTAAGTCCATACCTACAAGCTTAAGCTTTTAGGAAAGTAGCAAACTTAACGTAGTATCAGAGCTATAGTGATTCAACAGTCTATGTTCGAATTCTCCGATCCAAGTTGTAAGTGCACGTGAGACCAGCCTACACCTATAAGCTTGAGCTTTTAGGAAAGTGACAAACTTAACATATTATCAGGTTCCAATCTCTTCCGTGTCATTTAATTAAAAAATAAAAAAACTATAGTTTGGCCCACTTGTAAGATCTGCTGAGCCATGTGAGGCTCTGTTTGGTCCACGTTGCAAGTGCATGTGAGGTCCTTGCACGTTAGGAAAGTAGCAAACTTAACATGGTATCAGGTTCGAATCCCCTCCGTATTATTTAATTAAAAAATAAAAAGTTATTTTTTGGCCCATTTGTAAGACTCGTTGAGGCATGTGAGGCTTCGTCTGGTCCACGTTGCAAGTGCACGTGAGGCCCTTGCACGTGAGGGGTATATTAGAGGCTTAAATATTCAAGTTAAGTCCACACCTACAAGCTTAAGTTTTTAGGAAAATGACAAACTTACAATACACCTCTTGGGCCGAACAAGGCACAACTTAAATAATGAAAGTACATTAATTCTTTTCAATTATAAATCTACCAAACTTTTTTAGTAGCATATTATATATTTGTACTCACATTCACTGAAAACTGCATTAAGAACCGATACAGTCATTCTTGAAAATATAATATTTTAAGGTATTGCATTCCTCTACTTTGCATACTTAAGCGGGACTAACGAGCGGGACTAACGAAAATTAGTACTGACTTTAATCACTTGCTGGGTTCTTTGTTAGCAACAGATGTTGGGGTTGTTAGCCCCAATCTTAACGTGCATAGGCGGTTCATGCCAGTGAATATGTTGCTCTCGGTCATAGTTGGCTCTGGTCTTACCTGGATTCTTATTAAAATCACTCGTACTCCTCCACATCTCCAAGGCCTTGTCATTGGTTGCTGTTCTACAGCTACATTAATTCTTCACCTGATATTTTTAACCGTTTGAAATTGTCGGAAGTGAAAATATAGTTTAACGTGCACAGGGAACTTCACATTGCTTCTCATTATTGTTCCTGCTTTCTGTCAAGAGTCAAACAGTCCTTTTGGAGATTCATCTAGCTGCTCCTCATACGCAGAGGCTTATGCTTCATTTGCAATGTCAGTATGATCGCTGCACTACAATATTACAAATTTCCATCTTCTTTTTAATAATTTTGGCAACTCTACATGGGATTTTGAAGGTAGAAGGTCGACAATGCTGATAAAACTGATTGCACTTCTTTTGAAAGAGAAACTTTCTTCCAGCCGCCTAGTCTTCTTCAATTGTTTTTCTACCATCAGCTCCCAAAAGCTAAAAATCTTGGGTTATCTCCCAAAGGAAACACGCCATAACTAAGTCATCAAAGCTTCCTTTCATGCTAATGCTGTCACAGTTAATGTAGCTTACAGAAGAACATAATACCATAAACAAATAATGAACAAAAAAGAAGAGGGAGTGGTGACTTCATTATTTTGGTCATGGCATATTCAATAATCCAATAATTCACCTGTTTACTTATTCCAAAAGAATTGCTTGGTTTCGTCTTCTTTCGCATAATGCTTCCCTGCGTCATGCACGAATGGAAAGTCTTTAGTACTTACTACAGCTTCGACAACCGGAAGCTTGGGATGTATGTTATTAACACTTCATTGGATTAATTAATTTCTTGCATTTCATTCTCAAGGTGGGAATAATTTATATACGGACTTATGTGTACACGATCATTAATGTATTTGCAAATAAGACTTGCAAAGTTATTGGTATTAATGTCCTAGCTCTGACACCCATCCAAATCAAGTTGAACTGTCTTACGCTAGATCTGAGGTAGGAATTAACATCTTTTTCCTGATCCCTGCATTTAAAAAAAAAAAAAAATCGTAGCTTGTTACGTATATACAGAATCAAGTATAATAGTTTTCTTTCATTGACGCAATGGGTTGATTATGGTAAACTTTTCCAACAGGTTCAATTTCTGGATAATGTTATTCACTGCATTAAGTTGGTTACAGCGAAGATAAACCTGAAGAAGGTGTTTGCGCCTTCTACAATTGCAGCAGTAACGTATGCAGTTTGCTAAAAATGCTTATTGAAAATCTGCAATATGAAGTCAAAGGACTAACAAATAGGAATTCTACTTCTACCTACTCATAATTCAAGTTCAAATGACATAAAAAATCATAATATGGACCACTAATGTATTGTTGGTTACCTTACCTATGGCTATTGCGCAAACGTGGCATTTAATAACTTCTTGTAATCTTGTTCTGTTCTTTTAGAAGATTGTTGGATTTGTGAGTGGGCAGTCTCTCCATTCTAAAAAGCAATTATAGGTGATAGTGCTCCTCTTAGCGTGATTGATAGTTCTGCATCTTTGCTGGGGTAAGGACGTCGATTTGGCTTTGATCCTAGTGTGTTCTGATCACTAGTTAACTCTTAAAATGATATCTGACCAGCAGGAAGGCAGCTATCCCATCTATGATTGGGACAAATCTTCTTAAAGGTGTTTTCCTTTGGCCTAATTTGGTGCCTATCTCAAATTGTTAAGTTTCAATAGTAAAGCAATCTTGTTTGTTCTCTTTCAGGTTTACAAAGATCAGGAGTTGATGCTTCAGTGATAATAGGGATCATAGCAGTGTGGTACATATTCTTGCCACTCTTGGGCATTGGTGTTTTTAAAGCTGCAAGACTTTTGGAATCGTTGGATCAGATCCATTGCATCAATTTATACTTTTGCTCATATCTGCACTCCCATCTGCCCAGAATATAGGTATTTCTATTTATACTCACTAAACTAATGGATTGGGATTTGAGTTGACAATGCAAAAGGTGAAGTAGTTATATGAATGAATTATTTAGAAATTATTTAACTTGGCAGGTATGGTGACCCAGTTGTTTGAGACTAGTGTGAGTGAATATTCTTTCATTCTGCTATGGACTTATGCTGCAGCTTCAGTCTCTCTTACGCTTTGAACAACCCTTTACGTGTGCCTTTCGGCTTAAACAATTGTTGGGGAGACGAGTGTGATTAAACTGGATGTTGGCTTAACTTTTTTGGCAAGAGGAAGTGATGATGGTTATGACTGTAATGTAAAATGCACAAGTCACAAAACAACCATTCATTCTTCCAAAGGAAAAGAAAAAAGTTGTTGGTTGTGTACATGAACATGACATCACTTCACTTCTAACAAATTAACATTTGTAGAATATCAGCAAATTCTTACTTCTTACGTAATTAATTGGCTGTCTATTTTAGTTGAAAAAGAATCCGAGTTTATCTAGCAATTGCAGTTAAATCTGCAAATTAAATCAAAATCAGTCTTGAGTTTTCACATGCATTCTCTTACCTGCCTTGGTTTCCGTTTCTTCTCATTGGAACAACCAAGTTAACCGGTTGATTGCTTTTCTCTTACCTAGTTTTCGTGGATTTCCAACTCAATGTCTTCACCTGATTATTTAACAATTAATACACATTGTGAGAAGTGAGATATTCAAAAGGGTGAAAAGCAGTAATTGAAAGGAAATGGTGTGTAGGGTATGGGGGGTTTGTATAGAGGACAGTAAAGGGAAGGAAACAGGAAGGTAAGTGGAAGTTGCATTAGTCATTACTTGGGAGTATTTTATGTTCTTTGGATGTCCCTGCAACACCCACAATTTTTAGTGGAGACAAAATTGGCAGTTGTGCTGTTGTAGGAGTTATGGCGTAACTGTGGGTCCTTAACTGATGCTGCAACATGACGCTCCGCTCCTCCGTCCGCTACTCTACGACCACCCGAATTTCTTAGTTTGTCTTGTTGTTAGCTCACAATCACATCCTGTTTTGCTCTAATTTGGCATCCAAAGAGATACGGATAATAAGCGTACAAAAACAACAGTAATTGAAAGGAAATGGTGTGTAGGGTATGGGGCGTTTGTATAGAGGACAGTAAAGGGAAGGAGACAGGAAGGTAAGTGGAAGGTGCATTAGTCATTACTTGAGAGTATTTTATGTTCTTTGGATGTCCCTGCAACACCCACAATTTTTAGTAGAGACAAAATTGGTAGTTGTACTGTTGTAGTAGTTATGGCGTAACTGTGGGTCCTTAACTGATGCTTCAACATGACGCTCCGCTCCTCCGTCCGCTACTCTACGACCACCCGAATTTCTTAGTTTGTCTTATCGTTAGCTTACAATCACATCCTGTTTTGCTCTAATTTGGCATCCAAAGAGACACGGATAATAAGCATACAAAAAAAAAAAAAAAAAAAAAAAACTTAAGATATTGCTTAGACANAACAAAAAAAAAAAAAAAAAAAAAAAAAAAAACTTAAGATATTGCTTAGACCAAGAAATACTCTTCCAAGTGAGTGTGTGTTTTTGGGAATGTATAATGCTGGACTTAAGAAGAGCATTTTGATAACTTCACACAAGAGACGCAGTTAACAGATAGTAGTTTGTTCTATCATTCATTTTGCAACTGTTTTACTAACTTAAGATATTGCTTCACAAGAACAAAGATTTAAATGTTAATTTTCACCTTTCTGCAGGCTCTGTGTAGACGTGAGATATTGGATGGTTTGACACAATGGGCCTTGCAGATCTATTTTCGGTTGCCTCCGTCCCAGTTTTGAAAACACTACTTTTGACTGCACTAGGCTCTTTTCTTGCACTTGATCAAATAGATATTTTGGGAGAAAATGCAAGGAAGCAATTGAATGGTGTAAGCTATTTGCTTAGAGCCTCCGAACAGGTTCTATGAATAATAAACCAAGCGACTAACATTAATATATAATTCGTTTTTAATCATCAGGTAGTCTTTTTTGTGTTCAATCCAGCACTGGTGAGTAGCAACCTGGCTAAAACAATTACCTTTGGAAGTGTTGTTTTGTTGTGAGTTCTCTTCCATAATTATATCATCTTTTTGGCATAACCTCATCTCACATTTGACTGAAAATTTATCCTTTTCATTTGATTAAGTGTACAATTTTAAATTACATGTGTAGGTGGTTCATGCCTTTCAATATCCTTGCTACATATATTATTGGCTCAATGCTAGGATGGATACTTATTAAAACTACAAGAGCTCCCCAACATCTAAAAGGGCTCATACTGGGTTGCTGTGCTGCAGGTATATCCCTGTACACCTCTTATATATGTACTTATTTTACATGGTGCTTAGCATAGAAATGCGGATCGAGCTAAATAAACAATGTAGTGCCCTTCCAAATGTTAAGAACAAAATTCCATAGCCTGTATGTTGCTGAGTGTATCACCAGCTGATGATAGAGTTCTTAAGAATCTGCCTTTTATTTTTATTTTTATTTGATATTTTTTTGTTTTCTTTCTAATTTTTTGTAAAGAGAAATGAAGGTGTTAGTGCATGGATTTTGTTTACCCAAAATGTTTTTATCGTATAACACCATAAAGCAAGGTTATAGGTGTCCCCTAGGAGGAGAAGCATGATAAAGCCTCAGTAGAAGATCATATAATTCATCATAGTTTTGAGAGAAGAGATTCATGCAGGCAGTTGAAATATTATAATATTCAGCTGAGAGATGTTAATACATATTCTCCTGCTGAGCTTATTCTCAATGTAAATGAACATTTATCTGCTTTGCAGCAATGTGATGCGGCCAGGATAGACTAGGTTTGTTGCCAAGATAGAAATTGTGATTTTGGTTTCATGCATCTATAATTTTCAAGTACAACTAATGAGCTTATGCTTCGAAGCTGATGCAAACAGGAAATTTGGGAAATTTGCCTTTAATCATCATACCAGCAGTCTGTAAAGAGAAAGGCAGTCCATTTGGAGCTCCTGATATCTGCCATGAATATGGAATGGCTTACGTTTCACTATCTATGGCGGTATGGCTATTTATCAGCTTATTTATTATTAATGGAATTTGACATTTGACGATTAAACGTGTAAGCGCAAACATATAACTGTGGAGAAACTAGTTTAATTCTAGGATTACAGAATATGATCCTACTAATCATTATAAAATCTTAGCTAATAGTAATAATCATTATTGAATCTAATGTAAATAAAGATAAGAAAAGCAAGAGTCAGTTTTAGAAAGTCCTGAATATTGTTTAATCTTAAATATTAGGTGAAAATATATATTCACCTGAATTTATAAATCCAGCAGATAGTGCATGAAGAGATACTTCTTCCTTATGATCAACATTTTCTTCTTCTTCTCATATTTCAGACGGGAGCCGTTTACTTGTGGTCTTATGTTTACAACATTATACGCATTTCCTCAAGTAAGGCCAACAATGAAGCCAACAGAGATGAATTCCCAAGCGAGATGAAGTCTACTGGAGGAACACCAAAATTACTGCAAGGGGACTACACAGAAGCTCCTCTTGTTTGCACCAAGAGAGAGGGAATTGGGAAGGTTGTTCTCTTCCTGACCTCTGATAGAAATATGACTAAAATGATGCTGGTGAATTTGCTTCGTTATTCTCCCTCATGTTCTCTGTGTATATATATAATCATAGTCATTAAGGTTTACAGAATTTCTAAGACTGATTACTTTTTTCATATACCTCTTTCTACCTCTTAACACACCCAAGGCAAGTATGGCTTGTGTGATTGCCTGTGCATGAACTTGATTGTTTTACTTGTACATCCTAATAATAGTAACCCAAGTCTTCATTTGTACTGTTTTTAATTTGTTCTCCATTTGAGATTAAAAGATTATTCTAAAGATTTATGGCTTTAGTTAAATGATTTTTTCAAGCACCCCATTAATCAAGCGGTTTCTTTCCAATTAGCCACAAGGATTGCAACTATGATGCTTTATTTTTCTTTGAATTAGTGTCCACTGGGTTATAATAATGACCTCGACCATTGTCCTTTTAAGTTCTTTCGTTGTCCTTACGGCTTCAGTTTAAACCGTATTTGCTACTTGATGTGCAAGTCCCCGTCCTATTTCATTTGAAAGCGAAGAGAAAAGCTGCTGGTTCGACACTTTTCTTCCCCTAAACAGTGTTTCACATCAGTAGTGTAAGTGTTATAACTATTATTATTGTTAAAACTTAGAGACATATTTAGAATTTTAACTTTATATCAAAATGCATAATTGAAATGAATACATTTCGGAAAAAGACAACTTACTGAAATTTTTTTGAAGAACATTTTGCTTGGATTTTACTCAAGTTTATAGGTTCTTCATTTCCCTTGGAACTGTGAATCTTGTTATCACGATTTCATCACCATAAGAGTTTTATGACAGGTACCAATCTTAGGTAAGACTAAGCAATGTTTATGGATGATTTCAAGGCAACTCAATCTGAAGGCAATATTTGCACCTTCAACTACTGGAGCGGTATCCTCTTGGTGCTCTCTATCCCATTATAACCATTTCCTTTAATTTTAATAAATTGCGCTTTAACATTCGTGTGAGTCACATTAAACAGCTAGGATGTGGAGAATTATCTATTAGAAGATTTCCATCTATTTTATGATTACAGAGATGTCCGCGTACATAGGAATGTTAAATACATTATTTGTTGGTGCTAGGACATTTTGCTTAGTGTGCCAAACTATCCAACTAAGGGATCTTAGAATTGACATTCTTGTGTTTTCTTGCACAGATTGTTGGATTCATCATTGGAGTAGTCCCCCAAATTCGAAATCTAATGATTGGTAGTAGTGCTCCTCTTCGCGTCGTTGAAGACTCTGCTTCTTTGCTGGGGTATTGTGTACTTTCAGCCATGGAATTATAAGTATCATAACTCCAAAAGTCAATTTGAAGATAAAAATAAATCAGATGAGAATTATGCATTGGTTCTTTGTTATCATACTACTTCTATGAGTAGCTTTTTTATTTTTTAAAGTGCATCAATGTATTAAAAGTGTCAACAAGGACACAAAACTGAATCATTAAAAACGCGCTCAATGTTATTATCTCAAACGGCTGTATGATAGTGTTGCGTTGAGGCTTTTCTGATTGATAACTGTTGATGTCCAAAAGGATGATAGCAAACTTGGTGGCAAGCTCACCTGTTTCTCTAAAAGCGAACTTAAGTGAAAGAGTCCTAAAATTTAGCTATCACATTGATTTCCTAATTTTAGAGCATTGAACCATATTCTTGTTCTTTCTTTATCCATCAATGTTTCTATACTTTCTCACATCCCTTGCACTTTCTTAACACTTTACAGTAATGGAGCCATTCCAATTGTCAGCCTTATAGTAGGAGGAAATCTTCTTAAAGGTAATTCAAAGTTTGGTTGGAGTTTAAGTGTTTAGCAGTTGCATTCATCGGATTATCCTTGTTTTGGTTTTTTCTCACTCACACTAGTGGATGTGGATGCGGTTCAGGCTTGAAAGGGTCAGGTATTCAGCTCTCTGTTATCGTAGGGATCATAGCAGTTCGTTACGTATTCCTGCCTTTGGTGGGCATTGTCATTGTTAAATGTGCAATTCAAGTTGGGTTGGTGCACCCAGATCCCTTATATCAATTTGTTCTTCTACTACAATATGCACTACCACCAGCAATGAACATAGGTATGATCAACTTATAGCTCTGCCACTCCAGAGAAGTGGATTAACTGATATAAATTTAGATTTCAATTTCTTTCATTTGCTTCAGCAAGTGCATCTTGCATGTATCTTGTTACTAAATATGCTATATGATAATGCAGAGAAATTGGAAGATATGATATCTCCTCTTATGAAATATTGATGTTCACAGGCACAATTACACAATTGTTTGGAGCTGGAGAGAGTGAATGCTCGGTTGTAATGTTGTGGACATATGCCCTGGCATCGGTTTCACTCACTCTATGGTCAACCATCTTCATGTGGTTAGTGGCTTGATTGGTGTCTCCAGCAGCCGCTTAAATGTGGAGAAAACGATCTTCAAACTTTTCTTCCAATTTGGAATAATAATGCTTTATGCAGTCTCTGATCTGTTTTATAGAAGTGAGTTTCCATCTTAGAGGCGAATAAATATTAAAGGATGCGTCTAAACCCTTTTGGATTGGGTTGTGATATGCAGTAGCATCCTGAACCAGAAACAGGCATCTACATAACATTGAAATTTTTTGGTCTTACTTTTTTAATAAATTTTCTAATGATGCGGTTGTGATTTCCTTTTGCTACCACAGATCCTTCCTTGTTAAATTCTTGAGGTGCTTTAAGCTCTCTTAAACTTAAATGATCCGTAAAAATATTTATGAAAAATAATATAAGAACAAAGCATTGTCTAATTAAATTAGTCTGAGGAAACTGAGAAACTGAAAATTAGGAGTTGTTTTGAGCTTAATCTCTTGACCTAATATAAACTAACAAAAAAGTAATGAAATTTAAGGATGAAAATGCAAGAATTTAAAATAAGAGGATAGCAAGTGAGATGGAGATTTTCATTCATTTGGATGTACAAATTCAAGTAAGGGGGACTTCTATTTATAGTTAATATTGCCACCCCCTTCCTCCTAATAATTGAACAACGTTTCAGTCGTGTGTCAAGTAGTGGTATAATATATACAAGTGTTTAGTTTCCTAAAGTGAAGGGTGGCATATTATGTGTTCCAATATGATGGAAGCCAAGTGACTTGTAATGTAACCAAGATTAGTGGCTAGTTAAAACGTGTCAATGGTGGACTTCCACCTAGTACATAATAATAACCAAATAAAGTACTTGAAGAAAATCAACCCAGCAATCAACCACCGCATCACTCATCAACCCTCTTGTTGGTTATTAGTAATGGAGATATAGAGTGAAGATGGGATGGCTGCAGAATGATCTTTTAAGGTTATCTATTGTAGTGGAGAGTACTGCGAATAATGTTTTTAGTGCTTTTGCACTCTGGGATAGTTGACTAGCTCCTTGTGCAGCGGTGGCATAAATCGAAATGATCCTGTTTGTGATAGTTGCTGCACCTAGTACATAATAACAACCAAATAAAGTACTTGAAGAAAATCAACCCAGCAATCAACCACCGAACCACTCATCAACCCTCTGGTTGGTTATTAGTAATGGAGATATAGAGTGAAGATGGGATGGCTGCAGAATGATCTTTTGAGGTTATCTATTGTAGTGGAGAGTACTGCGAATAATGTTTTTAGTGCTTGTTCCATTATGTTTTAGTGCTTTTGCACTCTGGGATAGTTGACTAGCTCCTTGTGCAGCCGTGGCATAAATCGAAATGATCCTGTTTGTGATAGTTGCTGCTCTCAGGTGAAGAGAATAGGTTAGAATCCGAGCTGTCTCTGCGCTGTTATGCTTTCTAAAACCGCCGACGCATTTGGAATTAAGCTGAAATTGCCATGACTATCCCCAGGCGGTGCAACATTGCAAATCATCTACTGGGCCTAAGAATGCAGTACCTTGAAACACCGAACCACCAAATCATGGCAACCAATCTTCGCACAAACAACTAGAGGAACAAATTGCGTAAGGTTTGAAATTAGGTGTAGATTGGGATTTTTACGTTTTCAATTAGGAATTTGGATTTCAATTGTTTTGGGAAATTTTTTTTTTTTTTTTTTAAAGAAAAAAATTGTCACGTATTACGTTTTAATTAATTTGGGGATTAAGGTTTCCTTAAATGATATCGAGGTAAGGTTGAAGAAGATGAGGGGTAAGAAAGTCTTTTCATATTTCTGTTAGTTTAAAAAAAAAAAAAACATATGGAACCCGTTAACACAAACCTTAAGTACTAAAGTATATACGAAAGTATGGACTTAAGTGATATTACACCTAACCTTAAGAATTGGATTGAATAAATAATAATTTATATTTATATAATAATCAATAATCTAATAATTTTAACATAAATAATTTATATTTATTTAATTTATGAGTTTAAAATTAAATTATTGATTAAGTGAATTATTTTATGTTAAAATTATAAATTAAATATTTTAATTATAATAAAAATAAATATAATAATTCACTTTATGATTTTTATTGGATAAGAAATCTTTAATGGATTAATGAGTTTCAAGCATTTTTTAAGCTTAAGGTTACAAGAAGAGAATAAATGATTGATATTTAGAAAAAATAAAAACAATATAATCTCTTAAAAAATAAATAATAATTAAGAAACGTATAAAACTTTAAATGAGGTTGATAAAAGAAAAACAAAAACATAATTGGAGAAAATAATTAAATCTAATCTCTTAAAAAATTATAATTATTCCTAATTATAATTAAATCAAGGAAAGAAAAAATAATGCTAGATAGATAAAATTAGTTAGAAAATTTGCGAACTTACAGTTTTGCCCTGCTATAAGCAAACTGGGTTTTTGTTAAGAAAGTCCAACGCCAAATAGAGTTGTTATGAAGAACGTTATAATATCGTGCCATTTAATACGTGCCGCAGGGCTGGAAAGCCAGCGCTCCATGGGTAGGCAAACACTTGTTTTTCAGTGAAGAGAATGGACTAATGCTAGTGGGTTTTCTTCTTATTCCTCGGCCATGTCGATGTTAACTATATATATACTCTTCCCAACTTGTCTCATCACTTCTCATGTGGTATATATATATATATATACCTTTCTGATGCGAACCCCAAGAATGAATATTGAAACCCAACACCCTTGAATGAAATTCAAATCCCAAGAACCCTAAAAACAGATTTCTAACCCCGACCCGATGATTATAGGAATCAAGAACCAAAGGTATTGGATGGTTTTGAACGCCACAAGGAAGAATCCCTTGATAAGTTCGATAGTTCGTGAAAGAACCAAAGAG
>JANKKB010028697.1:0-16225 GCA_026225775.1 Bursera palmeri | reverse complement strand
TTTAAAAAAAAAAAAAAAAAAAAAAAAAAACATAGTAATTAACGAGACTTTCAATGCGAATCTGAATACATTAAAAGAAGAAACTTTGCCAACATTATAACTTCTATTGCTCCTAAAACTTTATAGATAGCTTTTTTCCACGAGTAGCAACCCTTCCAGCATTTTATCAAAGAGACATGATTATCATGAGTTATAAATTATGTAAAAAAAGATAATTGGAAAAAAATTATGTTGCATATATTAAATATATATAACAGGAACAAGGAGATATGTCATTTAAGAAAGTAAACCAACCAGCACTGACATGCAAAATAGGATATATTTTTTTTTAATTAAAAAAAAAAATTCTAAGACATCATCCAAAGACGAGCTTGAAATTAAGAGTGCATAAGTTGGAACATGTACCTGTTTCTGTTTACTATGGTTATGGCATCTTCTAGGCTTTCGGCCTGTTTATTCACAAGAGAACGTCTGTTAACCAATCTCGGACCACTGCCATAAAGAATTTGTACAAATGCAAGAGAAACACTAATCAAATGATACCTGCATACAGAGTAAAACTGGTCCAAAAATTTCTTCCTGCTCAACACAAGATATAGTGCAGTCAAGAATATGCCAAGGTCTTTGGTTCAACTCTTCTTCCACTGAGAATCATAATTACCCAAGTCCATTCATTCTGAAAAGTATGAAGAATAAGTAGAATGAAAAAACAAATACCTTGTAGCAATCCATGTTGGACGTAACACCACATAAGATTGTTGGACCAACAAAATTTCCTTCCTCATATCCTGGAACCTGCAAGATTAGTTTAGAACCACTCAAAAAAAGAAACAGGAAAAATCTCTGATTACAGATGAAAAGAAAATAACAGAAAATCAATTAAAGACTGCATGCTCTCCCATCCATTACATACTCAAAAGAAAACAACAGCAAAAGACAACAGTGAAATATTATTAAAAGTCACAAAATTATAAGAAGAAGTTAAGAAAAATTGCAACAGCAAAAGCTTACCAACCCCAAAAGAATTTCATTATTTTCTACCAATTAACTCCATTTTATTCTCTGGAAAAAATATATATAATGTCAGCCTTTGCTCTAACAATCAACTTGTTTAAAACCTTTCTTTTTTTAGTAATTCCAAAAACCAATTCCAGCTTAATATCTTCATGGATAAACAACCAAAACTATCCTACATTTAGACCTGTTTGATTTTTTTCATGTTCACTTCTCATCTTATCCTGATACTTTACATGTTAAACTCATTCTTCTGTTAGGACAGCATGTTTGAGAAGGTGTTAAGCTATCCCACATTGACATGACTTTCATATAAGTTATGCTTGTGTAGGTGCCTCCTAGCATTCATGTTATATGATCTTTCTATATGCCTACTTTAATTAAGTTTGTTCCTGAGCATTTTAAGAGACCACCACTCCACAGGACCACCTATGGAACAGCAAAACAAAAGCTTCCTTGAGATTTTGACTAATTGTATTTGACCTTACTGGCCCATTCTTCTGTTAGAACTTTATGTTAGTAAGGGTTTTAGAGAATGCTATATCAACTAAATTTGTTTTATCATACAATTATTAAGCTTTTTGACCTAATACTTTAAGGCCTAGGTTGGTCTATATGACCGTGTCAGAACCAAGCAATAAAATTGTGGGATTAATTATACTTCTTTCATTTGGGTATAGACATGTTAATAAAGTTTATGTGCGAAATCCATGAATTTGTAACCGCAAGCATATATTATCCAACACCTTCAGAGTTTAGGTTGTACATGAAACTCAAAACACAATAAATTATAAATAATAGGCCACATTTCTCTTCAAAGTATATGAAGCAGATTTAACCCTAAGTAAAACAAAGCATGCAGAATGAAAATACCGCAAAGTAAGGACAATTTTTAGTTTTCTCCCAAAGGTTGTTGATGGAACAAAATAAGACATTGTTTTAGAAGAGAAATAGATAGATAAATACCACAACATTTCTGCCATCAACAAGAAGTCGAGCACCACCGTCAACAGCATTCTGAACTAATCTACATATGTGATCCTTGACCTGTGGATTCAGAAAGAACATCAGGAATTATAATCAGAGGAATTTAATAGTCACCAAATATTCAACATGCATAAATGAAAATTGTGTACAATGCAAAATCACTCCAGCAGTAAAAGTATGTTTTCACCTCAACAGAAAACATAGGTAACAAATTACACGGATCAGCTCTCAAGATCATTCCTTATATGAATCACATAAAACTTTTCTTGAAGTTTTGGAGGCATGTTTTCACCTCTATGCTAATAACTGGACCAAGATCGGCAGTCGGATCTGTTCCTGCATTCACTTTAAGTGCTTTAGTAAGCTCCACAAGTTCATCTTCCCTGAAAATGATAAAGAACCCATGTCAATGTACTGCATCTTGTGACTTTCCATTGAGTAGTCAGAAATAAAAATATAAAAGGTATCATACAAGATAATCCAACATCTTTTGCGTATAAAAGCCAAAATAACTTATATGGAGCAAATTGATATACCCTAAGTGATGGACATGACTTCCAAATGGTAGTTTTTAAGTTTGAATAGGAGTTTCTTTAAATTTTCTGTAATATTACTTTTAAGAAGATTTCCAAGGTATTCTGTGAACATGACTTCCAAATGATAAGTTCGGAAAGCAACTCATTAGAAAACTTTAAAGAACTTCAAATACTTGTTCTCTTCCTTGTTCTTCACTCTTTTCTCTTGCTGCTTTCTCAGTTCATTCCTTCCAAAGTATTATGTTTTAAGCACTCTGACATCCCTTCCAAAAATTTTCTTCGTCTTCTCCAATTATATGGACTTTGAGTAGTAAATATCCATATCTTTTGCAGAACTGTTTTCTCATTTCCTCTGTGACAACAACCACAATGAAAAAGGAAAACAGAAATCCTAGCCACCACTAAATCAGAAGAAAACAACTGTTGCAGAGATAGCAATTTGGATGATATTCAGAGGAAGGAAATTGCAGAAGTTGTGAAATTCTGGAAAAGCCTTGCATCCTTTATGCAGGAATTCTGGAACCATAAGCATCTAAATTTAAGAAATTTACTTGGCCAATTGACAGATATGATTCCAGAAGAAGTTAAATCACAACAATTCAGTTTATACTTGCCAATTTTCCAGTTTATCATTGTTGAACCAATTTCACAATCAAGATATGGATTCTTGTGGGAATTTCATAGTAGCATTCCCTTGGCGTCCAATATAATTTGGCCCAATACAATGTAAGACAAAACCTTCTCTTAAGTCGGAAAAGAAAATTGAACAAAATTGGCCAAGCTATACCATTTATCTTTGGCCATCAAATTACATATTGGAAAACTATTGTTGACTCCATTCAGCCCAAACTACCTTCCCTTTTAATGTGTGATCACCTCCTATCTTAAATAGATTAGACCATGGATGGCACAGGCATAATCTTGATAGATCATTGAGCCAATTTCTGATTTTTGTTCAAAATATACAGTCACAGGAATATAAAGCAAAGTATACAGAATTGAAAGACCTCTAACACTTTCAAGAGAAGCCTTCGAACTTCAGAGCAATGATATTAGGTGAACTATTTCCAATAGCTTTAAGATAATTTAGTATTAGGAATAAATGGATATTATTTCAAATTCAATAACCTTAATAAAGAAGCTTTAAGTTATTTTAGAGCTAAAAGGTGGTATCTTGGGGACACTTTGCAAATTTATACCCAAGAAAAAATGATGAAGCTAAAAATGTTCTTGGCTGATATCTTTTAGTCAGTTTTCTCAGCAAACCCATTCTTTTATCTATCCTTTATATGCATATCCCATTAACAAATTTCAGTTCATTATACAAGGCCATGTCTATCCAAGGTGAAGTCAATACCAGTTGATTGAAATTGAAGCCTTAACTATGTTGAGCTGTTGACAATGAAGATCTGCAGTAAACTACAAATTGGATCTAAAGAAGATATGAGACTTCAGACTCAAACTTTTCTACTATTGTGGTGGACAAGGTGTATGTATAACTGCCTAAAAAGATAAGTAAGAGAATCATAATACCATGGCATAGATCCTCCCACAAAAACAACTGTACTGAGAGCCATGCACCTCTGTCCTGCAGCACCAAAGCCAGCAGTCACCACAGCTTTCAAAGAAGCATCTATGCTTGCATCAGGCATGACGATTGCATAATTTTTTCCTCCTTTATTGGACTAAGAAGTCACAAAAATAATCAGATAACTAGACATTCATGTGGACTTCAAATTTACAAGCAAGTCTAGCTAAATAAAAAGCCCTTCAAGATAGAAAGAAGGGAGTATAGAGAGATATATATAAAAGCAAATGAAGAGTATTCACCTGAACACGTTTCCCCCTAGCAGCCGCCCTAGCATATATTTGCATCCCTAACTAAAGAAATGATGGGGAAAAAAATGAGTCAACTTACATTAACACTGATGCCAGCATAAGCTGAAAATCCAATAATAAACATATTATATCATATTTAAGAACAAATCAAAATGGTATTCAATAGAGCATTGTTCCCATCATAATCTGTTCGACCATGTTTTTCTTCATATTCTTTTGGATTTTCTTATGCTCTTAATTTTAGGGTTTCAGTTAGTTTTACTGGAATAGAGCATCTGTTGCACAAAACCAATGCCATTCCCTTGGCAGACAGCACAGAAAGATTTACAAGATCAACTAAATTTCTAGTCACTTACACCAGATTAATGAGCAATGCTTTCTACCCTAAGGCAGGGAAAAGGAAAAGATAATGGGAAGAGTAATGAAGTTCTTCAGTTTAGAGGATGCTGCATTTAAGTAAATTAAAGAAAAAATTGAATAGTGACAAAAAGATTTTCATCAAACAATTATGTGTTTTCCAGTATGTGTCTCACTTAAAACCAAATTTTTGTGTGTTGCACAAGTAAAAGAGGACCAGAATGTAAGAACTAACTTACAGTGCTTGAACCGACGAATGATATAGCTTTTATATCATCATCATCACAAATATAATTTATGATATCCTGCTCAAATTCATTTCCAAATAGAAAATATCAGCAAGAAATTAATTACCCAAAAAAAGGTTACTGCAATCTACATTGATCCCTGATAAAATTTGTCGTTGTCACATTAATGCAAAAAACAAAGGACTTTGGATAAAGTAAATCATACATTGTTGCCATGAACAATATTTAAGACACCATCAGGCAAACCAGCCTCTGTTGCTAAAGCTGCAAGGATCATTGAAGCTCCTGAAGTGAAAAAAATGATACACTGTAGATCACATCAATGTAACACGAATTCTGATAAGGCTAAATTATTTACTAGGTAGATTAAGAAAATGCAAAAAGTAACCATGCCAAATTCACAGGTAATCCCCAATCATAACCAGAAATGCATAGTAAACCCTTCTAAGTTTCACTTATATTTCGCGCAGCAAACATTAGTTTTGACTTCAAATTTTGAACACCTAATAATTTAGAATTTTAGCATTGGCCAGGAATGCAACCTGAACGAAAATTCTTGTTTACAATACTTCTCTTTTAATCAACCAAATATCTTACACGTAAAGTTCGTTTAAACTAAATCTGCAATTTTGAAAAATCTCCTTTGTAAAGACATTGAAAATCTCAGTAAACTTGGTTTGTAGAACAAGTCAAATAAGCATACTAATTGGGCTGATCTAGCCTGTTTAAAACCAAACTTCTCATACAAAATATCCTGCTCAATGAACTCAACTCATGTAAACACCAGGCTATAAATCATTATTCCCGCTAGCAAATTCACATAATAGACTCACTGAAATCCCATTTACAGTCTTTTGTACACTTAAGTTGATAACGGTCACTTTCTCTTAAATTTTCACATAGTTCACAAAAGCATGAAACCAAGCATATATCACAATGCTAAAGGGGTACCTGGATTTTTTTCAGAGGACTTAAGAACAAATGTATTGCCACATGTAACTGCAATCGGGAACATCTGCAAAAATAAGAAAACAAATTACAACGGAGCTCTTACTACTTTTCCGAGTTCAGAAAACAAAACCTTCTCAACTGTAAAACACTAACATGGTAATATAAACTCATGCTTCGTAAAGAAGATGAATGGTTAAGAGCAATTACTATCTTTGAACCATTTCCTTTTCAGGATTAGAAATTCTTAATACAGATTCATATCCAGGTTGACCAAGATGTTTTATGTTCAAATCTTCTGATGGTATTAATTAAATCATAAAGCATAACAAAATAGGCTTGTGTTTGTGTGTACATGGATTCACGTGTTTGTGCGTGCTTGGATCCACATGATAAATTCATTGATTAAAAAGTTAGCCTTTTAAGGCGAGCGCTACGCTATATCTCGAGAAAAACTATTGGCACTCTCCTATAAGTTAAACTTCTCGAGTGGAAAACAACTAAAAACTAAAGCAAGGAAACCAGCAAGCAACACAAACATATGTTACATACCCACAAGGGAACCATTGCTGGAAAGTTGAAAGGGCATATCCCAGCACAAACACCAAGAGGTTCTCTAATACAGTATGTATCAATGCCATTAGACACATTAGGAACAAACTCCCCCATTTGAAGAGTTGCCATTGCACAAGCATGTTCGACCACCTCTGCAACCGCAATGAGAAAGCAAGGATATCAAACTAGAAAACATGGGGATCAGACTATTACCAATCTTCTTAAATGATGGGCAATAAGAACCACATGCAAAGTGTACCTAAACCAGAAAACACATCACCCCGGGCACTCTTCAAAGTTTTGCCCTGCTCTATGGTAATATTCATGGCAAGCTTTTCCTGGAAAAAGAATACATAAAATCAAATTAAGTTCAAAAATTAAAAGACAATGAGAAAGAAAATACATATAATCAAATTAAGTTCAAAAATAAAAAGACACTGAGAAAGAACAGTTTTACTGCACTTACTATGTCTCTGTGGATGAGTTCTTGGAGCTTGAACATGATGCGTTGACGAGTGGTAACAGGTGTGTTTTTCCATGAAGGAAAAGCTCGTTTGGCTGCATTCACTGCATCTTTAAACTCCTCATATGTGGTTAAAGGAACTTGAGAAACAATCTCTTGTGTTGCCTTATAAAAATAAAATAAAATAAGTTACATTTACTTAATAGAACAACATCTATACAGTGATTCCATTGAGAAGAAAGAATTACAACATTAATTATTAGTATATACACTTACAGGATTAGTTACATCAATGGCTCCACATCCTTGTGAATCCACATAGTTCCCTCCAATAAAGTTAGGAACCTTCAACTATATTTAATTTTTAAAGTAAGTTATAATCTTCAAGTATTTAATAAAGAGAACATGCAAACATACAAGAGAAAGAGAGAGAAGCTAATAACAGTAAAGTAAAACTTTTGTCTGAAGCAAGAGTAAATTTCAAGAAGAAAGCAATAATTGACATCATTCTTTCTTCTTGAATATCAAACCTACCTGATGGCTGTGTTCATTTAATGACTCCCCGGAAGAAGTAGATATTGTGTTTACAGGAATAGATCTATTAGGTCTCCAGGACTTGAAACTTTTCTCTGCAAGACAACATACATTATTTCTATGATAAAAAGTATTTCCGAGAAGTAATGGAAATGACATCCTTATATTCAAGATTCTTTTCTCCCAACGAGAGCATATACACATAGACTAATAAAAGCTTTTACTTTTCCAAGTGAAATCTCAAACAAAATGACACTCTGATGCACATGCTAGTCTAATTTTTTCTACTTCTACTAAAAGCATAAATCCTAAACTGGATGTAAAATATCAATGAAGCTATAACCAATCTTTTCACGAATTGAACTATAATGAAGAGAATTGGAAGCATACTAATCTCAGACCAATAATAAGCACCCACTAGTTTGGTCAATGTGTGAATTCCAACTCCATAAGGCCAGATCTAATGATAATAAAATTCTTCCATGCATTAAAATACTAAGGAAACGAGGAAATGGTCTCTGGTAATATCTAAAATTATTGCTCATTAACTGCTTCAATTTCCCATATTGACCATGCACCACTAATCTTAGCCACTGCATGACTTCATTTCAAAAAACTTGGGCAGGGTCCAGACCTGATAAATTTCCTTGACGGATTTTAGCTTTGAGGTTGTACAAATGCCTAGGTGTTGACTGCAGCTCAGGATTGCTTTGCTTGAGAGCCTTCAGCACTTGACGTGGTTTTATACCAGCTTCAGTCATTACTTTGATTTGCCTTACCTCTTCCTCAGAAAAGCGGCGACTATAAGGATGCTCTGACATGTCTTTTAAAGGTTCATGGTTGTGTTCTCCATTTTTTATAGAAAGCACCCAAAAATCATCTTCCTTTCTGCCTATGGCTTCAAAAGGGCAGTTTATAAGCCGGGAGCAAGCTTTCCTTTTGCGTTTACTTTCATCAATCTTACGCCTATTACGATAAACACCTCCTCTGTCACAGCCAAGAATCACTCTCCTCTCCCTCCTAGACTTTTTAATAGTAACCACATATCCTTGATTGGCACCATAGTCACGAACATGTTTGATGAGTTCTTCACGATCTTGAAAAGTTCCAGGTGGTGGAGGAAGCATCTTTTTCTCCTCTGTAAACTCTATCTGAATTTGACTTCCCATAACTGATAGCAGAAAGAATCACCTAAGAGTGAAAGCATATTCTATAATTCAAAAAATAAGATATGAAAAAATGGAAGACAAAAACACAAGGAGCATCAAACAATTTAATCATATATCGTAACACTGAAGCTTAATTATTTTATTACAATTTGTACTCTCTCTTCTTTAAACAATAAAGCATTAATGCGTCATTCAAACAGCTCTAACAAAGTAATCCTTTTAGTATCATTTTATTTTTTTGGATAAGATACAGAATAGAAATTTATTGATGACAAAAAGTAAAACAAAGATCAAGTGAACCAGAGGTCCGCAATCAGAGAAAAGAAATAGAATAAGCAAACAGAAATATCCAAATAAGATTAATAAAATAAAACAACATAAAAGCTTCCCAATCCTTTTGAATAAAGAAAAAGAGATCCCTCCACTTTTTCTAACGAATCCATAATGATGCATGAATATGAATCTTCTCCCATAACATATAGACATCCTCTTCTAAAAGATCTTCAAAACTCCTCTTGGTCCTTTCACACCTTATGACCCACGCAGTCAAACGACAACATCTCCATAAAACCTTAGTTTTCTCTTTTAGTATCATATGATGTGAAAACATAATGCCACATGCATTGTGGCAGACATCTACTAAAGGAATTTTGTCATATGGAAACGGGGACGAGGAAGTACAATCCAGATAACCATGACGATTTAAATTTCTATGAGAGACCTGCCAAAACTGTTGTTGCACAGTACTGTATACACGACAATGTAAGGGGAAGCATGCAGTAAATTGTCCCATTATTACCATAAACAAAAGTAAACCTCTTACAATACCTTCACCAAAAGCCAATTTCAAACATTTAATGTCTGATTTAAAATCTGAAATTGCTTCAAAATTAAGGCTTAACAACTTTCTACAAAAATTGGGTATCTATACAATTCCTTTAGCAAATTCTATAATTCAACTCTCCACAGGCGAAGGGCCAACAAATTACCCAACAAATTACATTCTGACAAGGTCATCCAGTAAAGAAAATTTATTATCTCACTAATTCACACGCTCAAACATTATATAAGAGAGATAATCAAAAAATTCTTCCAAGAACTTTATATCTTTCAGTCCTTTGCATTAAAACAGGATTTAATTTCAGCAAGCAGCAAACAAAAAAAAAAAAAAAANATCTCACTAATTCACACGCTCAAACATTATATAAGAGAGATAATCAAAAAATTCTTCCAAGAACTTTATATCTTTCAGTTCTTTGCATTAAAACAGGATTTAATTTCAGAAAGCAGCAAACAAAAAAAAAAAAAAAAAAGAGGAAGTTGAGATTGAAAACTAAATCCAAGTATAGAAAGGTTCCTATTATTAGGAATCAAATTACACTATACCATATTATTTTATTCCTTAAGACTGCACATAATCCTACAGGATAAAACACCCATCAAAATTCAAATGTTTTCAATTTACGGTAAGTACCATACGCATATTTAGTAGAGTTTTAAAGAGTAAATCCCTATTTCCTAATCCCCAAAACTTACCACTACTTAGCTCCTATATCTGAACTTCCCATGAGCACCACGTCTTTTCATTAAGCTTACCTTTTGAGGCTTTTGCCTCATTTGGTGAAAACCACCAGACTACTACAAGCAAAAGGAGAGGGTAACTCCTTTTACATGGGAAGACATCCCTTCTAGTGGAAGGGAAAACTTCTCCTTTACCAACAGATCCATCAACTTAGACTATGAGACCCTTTCCATGAGAAGAATCAGCCCCTCACAGCAGCCACAACAACAGGCTTATATGTGATTATTCATGCATTAAAGGAGGTTATAACAACCCCATAATATGGGCAGCCCATGGGAGTATTGCAACAAGTTCAAATGTCCAAACTCTCATTAAAACGATTCTTTCTTCTTAATCCCATGATCACTTGATCAGCATCTAAGAAGCATAAATTGTTAACTGCCATAACTGTAAAACTTACAAAAACCAGCAAAAACTATTTACGTATCACGTTGCCAAAAATAATATGATAATTGCATCATATGGTCCATTTTATCTTGAATTTCTTATTAATGCACCAAGTTAATTGAATACCCTTAAGACCAAAGGTCATATTGTCTTAAAACAGAAGATTTTATCCCATGCTAATTTTTTGTTACACGACGTGACTTTTCCTATAGAAATTCACACATGATTTTGAAAACTTTCCACATTGGGTCCCAATGATTTCTTACATTTCAGGTTCCCTCATAAATTATAGCATGATACCAACTTGCTAGCAGTACGAAAACCTTTGTTGCAGAAACCTTGTGAAACGATCATAATAATTTGTAATAGTGATGTTCTTAAATCTACTTCATAAATAACAGATGTCTTCAAAGATTTTGCTTTTGAAAATATTCCAATTAGGTTTATAATAACTTTTTACTTTTTCAGGTCTGATTTTCTCAATAAATATCCTCCTTTCTAAAAAAATTGTGAAAATATCCTAACACTTCTCATTAAGATACACTCTCAAAAGAATCAAATAAACAATACTACAAATTTTAAAAATTCACACCAATTGTCAACTTACAACCAAAGAATGAAGGAAACTTCAAGTTCATATTAGTCATGGATTGAGTACAGGAGTTGAACTCTATGAGATAGAACTTCTCATTGTTCCACAATAGCTCAATGGTAGAATGGTCTGTTGTTAACAAATGGTCGAAGGTTCAAATGCTACTTAGGGAGATTTGATTCACTCTGAATTAAAGAATTCAGAATGAAACCAATGAGCCACAACCACAACTATTTGACTATACAACAAATCAAAAGGATAAAAATGGTTCAAATACCAATGTTTTTAACTGCTTCACTGGCAAAAAAGAAATTAACAAATCAAGTCAATGATAGTTTAGTGGTTGGATTTTTAATTCAAGCCCAAGTGCCACGCCCCAACAATAATCCAATACATGCAAATAACATCTCCCCAAAGTGTGAACACAAGGACAAAGACACAAAAGTAAGTGTTCCTCAGTTGATTAAATTTAGGCGAACACTCATTTAGATGCACAAATGCAACACACCAATATCATTGTTATAAATATAAAGAGAAATATCATTCTCTTATAATTTCTTATATCCCGCCAATAATGCCATCTCAAGCCCACTCCAAGTTCTGATACTCCAACAAAAAAGCATTGACTTAACAGTAAACAACCAAATCTCCCCTTTCCGACTCATATTTTACATAGCCAGCAGGGAAGGTGATAGTGGGCAACAGAAAAGTTGGCAACATCTAAGAGATCATAAACACAAATGCAATAATTTTCATTATCCAAAGTTGATTGCAAATGTTTCTTAGAATCCAATTTCACAAGTTTAAGCTATTTAACTATGCCATTCAGCCAGTATAAGAGAACCGCATGAGCACAAAGAAATCACCGCTATGATGCTAACTAATAATATATTTTAAAGGCTACTAAATATATTATTTTCGTTTAAAACAGAATAAGCAAACCACAAAACAAATAAACTTTACATATTAAAATTGAAAATTCCTAGAAAATATTGGCAATGTGAATGTAAAGAGTCAAGGTTTTACCTGATCAGAGATCACACTAAAAAGTATAGCCAGAGAAGTGAAATAACACTTGCAGGCCCTAATTTTAATTTGTGAGCCTTACATGACCTAAAACAATAAACAAATTAAGTTAAAAAAATCATAACGTGATCGATCAGAATCAAATTGTAAGCTGAAAAAAAAAGGTAAAAATGAACTTATAAGCACAGAAAAGGAATGATAGAAATAGAAAATGTTGCATTGGTAGAGCCGAGTGATCCATACCAAAAACGCTGAAACCAAAATTATTAAAAAAGTGTGCTGTGGCTAGTGGCTTTTGGGAGTTAATGAGTTGCCTGTGAAGAGTTGTGATGTGATAGAAGAGAAAGTGAGGGAAAGTGGAGGAAAGTGTGGGAAATTTGAAGGTTTTGTTGATGAAAAGAAAGGATCAGGACGCCCACTAATTTTGATTTACAGGGACGCCCCTTAACTTGACAAAACACTCTCCTGCGACTTTCAGATGTGCTCACTCCACGCGCTCGTAGTTGCGTGCGTAAAACTATTAAAATCACTTGAAATTATATTATTAATATATTTTTACTTATTATTTTAAGGAAAAATTTCTTTAAAATCCCAGATAAATTTTAAAAAAATACTTTATCTTAAACTTTTACTAAACTAACATTTATCTTCCAACAATTAATACTGTTTTCTCCAAAACTAACACTTATCCCCCAAAAATATGGGGATAAGTATTAGTTTTTTATTAATTTTTTGAGGTAAATTTAGTTTAACAAAAATTTGAAGTTAAGTATTTTCTTAAAATTTATCTGGGGGGTTATTGCTCCTCTTATTTTAAAGGCAAATTTTTCAGGTGGCTTTTCTCGTATGCCCCTAATTTTTAGAAATAGCTCGGTTAACTTGAAATAGTTTTAATTGACCTTGTTGTTAACTTGATGGCATTCCTTTCTTGAAAATAAAATATTGAAAAGCTTATGTTAAGCTGATGATGGATAATAATGAAATAAATTTATCCTAAATGACCCCAATTTTTAGAGAGAGATGATCTTGATGGTGTGACTTGCCAATTAACCCGATAGCATTAAGTGTCCCAATTTTTTGAAATAGCTTCAAATGATCTTGATGATGTGACTTGCTATTAACTTGATGGCATTAAGTTAGATGGGCCTGTTAAGTTGATGATTATTAATAGTGAAATGACTTTTTTTAAGAGATAGATGATCTTGATGATGTGACTTGCTATTAACTTGATGGCATTAAGTTAGATGGGTCTGTTGAGTTATTAAGATGGGTCCGTTAAGTTGATGATTAGTAATATTGAAATGACTTTAATACCTTTTCTTGATAAGAAAATATTGAAAAGCTTTTAGCTGAATATTGATTGAACCCAAGTAGTCTAGCTAACTCGTTTGTTTGGTAATAATATGCATAGAGTATATATTTATTACAAGCAAACAAAATAAATTAGGGAATTTAAGCAAAATAAACCAAATTAAGGGGGGTTTTTTGAAAAATAACCAACTCCCAGGTTTTTTTGCTTTATCTAACTAAAACCAATTCAATGACAATTATACATTCATCTCACCTTCGACTTATTCGTATAAACTTACTCTCTCAACTTTCGTTCTCATAATAGATATAGACCATAAAGACTATTGAAGAATTATTATAGATCATCATGGACCGTCAAGTCATGAAACGTCATGAACCGTCAAGTCATGGAGCGTTATGAACTGTCAAGTCATGAAGCTTCAATAACCGTCAAGTCATGAAGCGTCAAGGACTGTCAAGTCATGGAGAGTCATAGATCGGTTATGGTTGATGATATAGAATTCGCAAATATTGTAGAACTTCAAACCCAGTACAACTCTCATTCGTAAGCATCATAATTGCATCACAACTCCAAATACCCATTTGCAAATATCACAATCGCATCACAAAACTTAAAATTCATTGGATGCAGTGGGTTCTAGAAGAGAATGAAGGGGTAGACATTGAATATAAAAAAGAATTGATAGAAATCAAATCAAGAAGAAAGCATGAAGTACCCTCGGTTCATCAATTGGTCAGTCAGTGGAGTGAAGAGTTAAAGTTTGAGAAGGATTGAAAATGAAGGTATTTTCATCATAGCATCAGGGGTGGGTAGATAATCAAATGAATTGATGAGGTTTGATATTTTTCAAAGATCCCCTTAATTTAGGCTACTTTGGTTAATTTCTCTATAAATAATGATAGTTCTTGAGCTTTTCCTTATTTCACCATTGGGGTAGAAGGTGAGTTTGCAGGGAGACCAGTGAGCCACAATACCCACAATACCACACCATCAACGGCCACACCAATCACCACTGCCATCAATTTTTTAAAAAATTATTATTAGAGAGATAAAAAAGATAATTTGCTTCTTTTTCTATATAAGCAGCAACTTGAAATAAAAAATAAAAAATAAAAATATTAAAGAGATGAAAGATTTCAAGCAAACAGAAATTATTATTGTTGTTGGTGAGAATCTCGAGTGGGCTTAAACTTCACAAATCATAAGGCTTAAAATCCTCTTCTTAAAGAACTTGGAGACAAAGAACCAACCTACATTTATTGGGTTATTGACAAGCTAAAAGCTTAAACAACAAAGCAAGAACCAATATTAAACCAAAGAAACCAAACTTCGTCTCTTTCTTTATGCTCCACCAGTACCTCTTCCATATCGCCAATGCTGCCACCACCATTCGTCTTCTATCTGTGTGATTTATTGGAGCAACTACAAGTGAGACCAGGTCACATGCAGAAGAAGAGGAACAAAGTATCATGCAGCAGGTAGCGGCGAGAATTACGTAACAGCTAGGAGTGAAGGAGTTGCACAGATCCTGGCAACATTAGTTGTAATTTTTTAGCAAAATTTTATACGCTTTGGATTTTGAACTATACCAATATATTAGTGATCACTTACAAGCAATTTATTATAAAACCTATACGATATACTCACTTGAAGTATAAGAAAGTTGAAAATATTCTTCTCTATGTATATCTCTTAAAATTTTACATGGTATAAGAGCTTCTGACTCACTGTCTAAACACTCATTTACATTCAAAATATCTACCTCTCCTAACTCTTCAACCTCTGATGCCACCGTCAAAACACTTCCTCTTTTCAGCCCCACTACCACCATAAATGTCACCAAGCTCTCCCCTACCAACTATCCTATTTGGAAGGCCACCATGCTTCCCTCTCTTAAAAGGGCAAAAAGTCTTCGGCTACATAGACGACACTATAACAACCTTCCAAAGATCTTACCGCAACTGATGGCACCAAAACAGCCAATCCTATGACACCCGGGAAACATAAGGCAACCTCATACTCAGTTGTTTAAGTGTATTTCTCTCAGACGAAGTTCTAGCCCAGGTCACTCATTGCACTTCCTCCCATGATGTTTGGACTACTCTCAGCTTAGCATTTGCTTCCCAATCCCGTGCTAAGGTGGTGCAGGTATGCTTGCAACTGGCCATAGCTTGCAAAGGAAACCAAACGATAAATGACTATTTCATGTATATTAAAAAGTTTATAGATGATTTGGCAATTGTTGGCCAAGCGATAAAGTGATATCATTACCCAATTACTTGCTGGGTTGGTCCCGAGTATGACACTCTTGTAGCCACGGTCTCTATTAGGGACTTAAATATTTAAATTAAACCCATACCTATAAATTTAAGTTTTTAAGAGAGTGACAAACTATCTATATCTTTTAATTAAAAAATAAAAAAAATTATTGTTATCCTCAAGGGAAGTGGTCAACATTCCACTAATCATGGCTCAGTAGGAGGTAATTTCAATCCTACGTACCGTTCCAACAATTTTCCTGCTTTTTCTTGTGAGTGAGGGGATGTTGATGATTTTTAGGTAACAATCATGGGGTAATTTTCTCATAAATAAATTAGAAAGTTTGTAATAGAGTATAGCCACACGCGCATGGGATGTGAGTGGGAAAAAGGTGGCAACATTACCTATGTTCCAATC
>JANKKB010028695.1:0-16213 GCA_026225775.1 Bursera palmeri | reverse complement strand
GCTAGGGTGGTCTGGCAGAGGCGTAGAGAGGAGGGAGGCGGCTGTGTGTTTTGCGTTTAGGTTAGGAAGAATTAGGAATTAGGGTTTCAAATGTTTTACTTTTATATTTTTTAAATATTTATTAATTATTTTATTTTATTCTTTTTCGGTTCGGGTATTTTAGTCGGGTATTTGGATATACCCGTAAACCGACCCGATCAGTCGGGTATAAACATGTCTTCACCCGCCACACCCGAAATCTTGCATAAAACCGATTTTTTCGGGTCGGTCCGGGTCGGTTACGTCGGTCCGGGTCGGGTCTGCGGAGATATGTTCACCCCTAACCCTAAGTGCCAAATGCTTTCACTTGATTCCTCTCCCATTTCCTTCAACATAATTTGAAATAGGAAAATTTGTTAAAATAGCCTCTGGAGGGAGCCAAAAAGAAAAATAGTCCTCCTTCAAAAACTCTCTTATCCTCCTAGCCAATTATTATAGTGTCTTTATTGAATAACCCAAAATGCCCATTTCTCTTCACTAACTCACCAGTAACTCCTCAGCTCCTATTCCATCATCATACTCATCTTCATCTTTATCAAATTACGTCATCTTCATCTCTCTTTGCAAATGAAAACGACTCCGACGATTTACTTCCGCCACTAATCTGATGACTCCAATGACTCCGACGAACATTACGGTTAATTTTCTTCTTCTTTTCTCTTTTTTTTTTTCCCTTCTCTTCTTGATTTGGTGGTTGTTGAAGATGGGTTCTTTGGGTTTTGAAGTTGAAGTTTGAATTTTGTTGGTTGATTTGAGTTGTCGAAGAAGTAGTATTTTGAAGGAAAAAACTTACTGAATTTGTGAAATTTGTTGAATGTTGCTCGTGTTTGTGTCAAAGAAGGTGGATATGTCTCGGGTTTCTCTTCAATTTTGTAGAGAAGACCTTGTGAGGAAGTGTTCATGATCCATGGTACTAAATCAAACTGTCACGGTCCTTCACGATCAAACTTATGGCAAGAGTGGATCAAACATGAGCACTCCGCTGGAATCATGGCCGTGACAAAAACCACGGTTCATACCACGATCCTGTGAAGGACCGTAATACGAACCATGGTCTTTGTCACGGTCATGATTCCAAAGGAGTCTTTGACCATGGCTAGTATACGGTCCAAATATCATAATATTTTTTTCCTGTTTTACCAAGCATTTATAGACTTGTTAACGCTTTTCTTTGTTTCATGTTTGTAGAAAATGGATTCTCCCCGTGTTTCATTTGATTTGAAGACCTCGGTTGAAGCATTTTACCGAGCTAGTGTGACAAATATGTCTTCATTGAAAACGTTTCAATTTATTAGGGAGAAGTTGACGAAGAAACAGTGTAAGATGTTCTGGAAGACATGTTTTGGCCATCTCCCGAAGATCGATGATGACTTGACATGCCCCATCCAGTTGATACATAAGAGGTTTGCACCGAGCATCTTTCTCGAGAGATGTTGTTTCTCATCTTAGGTAATCAAATGAATTTCATTTTCAAACTATTATATGTGCCTATGATAATGTACTAACGCAATTTTTTTTTGGTCATTAAGGAAGACGATTCTATTCAGTGCCTATAAATTTGACATTATTCCAGACTAAACTTTGCAAAACTCCTGTGGAGGAAGTAGAAGACTGTGAGGACACTCTATGACCGGTACTTCGAGGGCAAGAACATTATGGTAACAGAGATAGAGTAGATATTAAATGGCTTGTAGTTCAAGCATATACCAGATGACCATGCCGTAAAGCTAGCATTATACTACGTGCTGGAGAGGTCTGTTCTAGCCAAGAGTAGGAAACACGACATATCTACTACTTGGTTATCTCTAGTAGAAGACCTCGATGCCTTCAACGCATATCTGTGGGGTCAAGTGGTGTATGATGTCATGTTTAAGGACATGTCTAAGTTGCTTGATGGACGCTATGTCGAATACCAAGAGCATTTAATTAAAATACATTATATATGTTGTTATTATAGTAAAAAAATTGAAAAAAAAGAGCAATAATTAAAATACCAACCTATATATTGTTTAGTTAACAACAATAAACAATTATACTTAAAATATTAACCTAAAATCTACAAATCAAAACATTAAAAAAATTTAAAAAAATGATCACAATCTCATCAAAATCCAACACAAACTATATTATTTAGTGTTTATAACGTTTAGACATAGATAACTAGCAATTATACACAAAAATATATAGTACAAAATTTACAGAGCATTTCATCAGACACATTATATACATAGTTATTATAGTAAAAAAATTGGAAAAAAAAATGATCAATAAGTAAAACACTAACCTTTTGTTGAAAAATAAAATTGATGGAGTTGAAAATAATGGTGATTTGTGGAATTTGTTTGGAAGAAAGAAATTTGGTTGGCTTTCAGCAATGAAGGGAAGAAACGAAGGAAAGGAAGATTATAAAACTGCCTCTGACTCTTTGCAATCTGTTTTTATAAAAAAAATTATAATGCCAAAAATGACATCGTTTTGGGCTGCATATAAAATTTTAAAAACACCCAAAACGACGTTGTTTTGTATTTAAAAAAAAAACATTTCTTATTCGATCGCCTACAGCCTATGATTACCTAGTCGCTGGTCAATGCCACCTAGGCTGCCGACCGCCTACCCTCTTTTCCCGGTGGCCCCCTGTTGCCCAGCGCCGTGGCGACGCTTAGTCGGCCTCTTCGACTGATTTTTACTTCATTGATGGTGCCAGATTGTTTCACAATCCTTGCTATTGACAAATTGTTGGATGAGCTTCATCAGACTATACTCTAAATTGGATCTTAAGTTTGGTTATCACCAGATTCGGTTAAGGGAAGGAGACAAATTCAAGATTGCCTTCAGAAGACATGAGAGCCATTATTTATTTTTGGTTAGGCCTTTTGGCTTGATTGATGCCCTTGCAACCTTCCAATCACTAATGAATAAGGTGTTTAAGAACCTTTTAAGGAGAAGTGTCTTAGAATTTTTTGACGACATTCTATTCTATAGGAAGTCCATAGAGGAACAATATTATCATTCAGAAGAGGTTTTGAGAATTTTGCACAACAATCAACTATTCGCTAATAAAAAGAAATGATGGTTTGCTCAACAACAGTTTGATTATTTGGGCCATATAATCACTAGGCAAGGGTTCTTGACTAATCTTAGGAAAGTGGTAGTTATACAAAGTTGACCTACACTAAAGACTCTAAAAGATTTTTGGGGATTTTTGGGTCTTACATGTTATGAAATAGACTCACGCAGCATAAATTTGAAATGAAAATAACACAATAAAAATAAACAATGGGCAAAGGATTTACGTGGTAAAACCTTCTTTTGATTGAGGGAAACCTCCACGGGACAAAAAAAGGATTTTATTAGACTTCAGAGAATAAAGGAAAGAGATACAAAATGGGATACAGAAAGAATGGGATACAAAAAATGAGAGGAGAAGCTCTCTATTTATAGGAGAGCTTCTCCGCGTTATTTAAATAACACTGGGGTCCACGCGTTCCGCCGAAAGCCACCGAATTCTCTTTTCTTCTTTTCCTTCTTTTCTTTTCTTCTTCTCTTTCTTTCCTTTCTTCCTTTCCACCGAAATGCTCTTTGGCGCTTTGTATAATTTTCTTCTTCCTTTTTATAGTGGGGCCCACCTGCCTCACTTTTTCCTAACATTACAGGCTATTGCTGTAGGTTTTTGGAGTGATATGGGAAGATTGCGGAAACATTTACTCGTCAATTGAAGAAAGATCGTTTTTTCGTGGGATTTTGAAGTCGAGACTGCTTTTTAGCTCCTTAAGGCTACCATGACCAAGATTAACTACATTGGCTTTGCTAAATTTTTTCTTGTCGTTTGTAATTAGAATAGATGGCCTTGAAGTGGGTCTTGGAGATGTTCTGTCCCAAAAATATCCGCCAATTGCTTTTTTTAGTCTAGCTTTGTCACCCAAAGCTAGGCTGATATCAATTTATGAATGAGAGCTGATGTCTATAGTTTTAGTTATTCAAAAGTAGAGACATTACTTGATAGGACAACATTTTATTGTTTGCAATGATTAAAGAAGTCTTGAATATCACTTTTAGCAGCGCTTGGTTACAATAACATTAGAAATGGTTGGTGAAGTTGCATGTTTATGACTTTGAAATCCATTATAAACCTAGATTGGAAAACAAAGCTATTGATGCTTTTTCTAGGGTGTCCACTGAGGTGGAATTGTCTATAGTTGTTGTCCCTAAGGTGTTGGAGTTAGCAGTTTTGAAGTTGCAATTGGATAGGGATGCTAAATTGATGGAGATTAAGTGAGCTCTTCAGCAAGATCCTTTGGTCGTGTCTAATTACTTGTTGGCTGATGATCATTTGCTTTATAAGCAGAGGTTAGTAATATTAATTGGTGCTGCTTTGATTCCAGCCATCCTTTGTGAATTCCATGGGAGTGTTATCACGGATCATTCAGGTTTTTTAAAGACTTCTAAGCGAATTTCAAGTTAATTGTTTTCATATGGAATAAAGAAGGATATCAAATCCTTTGTTGAGGCCTGTTCTGTTTGCCAATAGAATAAATATCTTGCCCTTTCACTTGTATGACTTTTACAACTGTTGCCTATACCCAAGGCTATATGGGATGACATTACAATGGGTTTTATAGATGTCTTACCTAAGTCTAATGGCTGGGATTCTATTTTGGTGATTCTTGACAGATTGAGTAAATATAGGTGTTTCATTGCTCTTAAACACCCTACTTGGCATGTCCCAGCCTGGCCTGTTTTGGTTAGGCTTTTCAGGCCTTTGGGCCCAGCTAGGCCAAGTCGAAAGAATACTGGGCTAGCTTAGGCCTTATAGCTAAAACCTAAGGCCTGAGCTTGGCCTTGGGCCAGTTACTGTTTAGGCCTGACCTAGCCTTGCCTTGTACTATTTATATCTTTTTAAAATATAAATTAATTTTAAATAATTTCAACTTAATTTTTAATTTATAATTAATTTTAAAAGCGGTTGACCCAGCCTTACAGGCCTCAAACCTTGGCCTAGATTTAGCCCACATTTGGCCCAGCCTACTTTGTTGGCCAGCCAGCAAAATAGGGAGCCTAGCCAAGTACCATCTCTAACTCGGCCTAGTCCGTAGCTGAAGTATTTTTGGCCAGGCTAGGCCAAAAATAGGGAGCCTAGCCAAGTACCATCTCTAACTCGGCCTACGTAGCTGAAGTGTTTGTCCAACACTTCGTGAAGTTGTTTCGGAATTCAGATAAAGAGAGCCTCTTTTTAGCTTCTTTTGGATAGAATTATTCAAGTTGTAAGGCACTGTTCTTTGTCGTAGCACAGCCTACCACCCGCAAATAGTAGTAGTGTTGTCTTAAGACTTATTTATATTGCTTTGCAAATGGACAGCCAAAAACGTAGGCTATTTAGCTGCCATGGGCAAAAGTATTGGTATAACACTACTTTTCATACATCTTCCAAGACAACTCCTTTCAAGATTGTCTATGGATGCGACCCTCCACCTTCATTATGGCACTCAGAGGTCGGTACTAGCTAGTTTGGATCAGTAACTTCAGTCCAGAGATGAAATGATTGAAGACCTGAAAGCCCACTTAGCTCGTGCACAAATGAAAATGGATAATACAACGGCAAGCACCGTCAGCATGTTTAATTCTCAGTAGGGGATGTAATGTACTTGAAGTTGAGGCCTTATCGGAGGGAATCATCGGAAAAACGAGCTAATGAGAAGTTGTCTCCTAGATACTTTGGCCTTTGTGTCATTGTGCAGAGGACTGGAAAGGTATCTTACAAACTACAACTTTCGATTCAGCTGCAATTCACCCTGTCTTTCATGTCTCCGAGCTTCGTAAAGCAATTGGATCTGCGGCCACTTCTCAGCTTAGAGTTAGAATGGACTGTGGAACTGGTGAGTGTCCTCAGTATACTCCCTGCTAGTGACAGCTCCGCCCCCGAACTCGAAGTATTGATACAATGGAAAGGATTGCCTACTTTTGAAGTTTCGTGGGAACCATAAAGCCTCATTGCGAGCCAATTTCCAGATTTCCACCTTTGAGGACAAGGTATTGCTTTAGGCGTGGGGAATTGATAGACCTCCAGTCCATTTTACTTATTCTAGACGCCAAAAGAAGTAGAACATTTAGGAAGAATAGGATGTGTAGTAAGCTAATATTACTAGCTGAATTCTGTTAAAGCAGAGAATAGAATCCAAACGGTTAAGACTTGTGGTCCCACCTGGAACGATGGGAGGATTTCGTTAGGCTGAAGGAATAAATTTGGTTCGGAAGTTTAAAAGGGTATATAGAGAGAATTAGACTGGTTTTATGGAGAGGGGTGGCTCTCAAAATCCACCATGGTTATCCTCATTCTTTTTCTATGATTTTCCAGTTTTATCAATAATATACAATCTGGGCTGACTCTTATAGCTCAAATTGATTTCCATGCACTCCGTTTTCCTTAATTTTCTGCATCTATATTGTTTACTGTTCTATTCCCTTGGGGAGTCTACAAGCATCATGAATCCTTATCCAAATACAAAAAAAAGTAGTAGCATCCTCTATTCTTTCTCCCAAAATATGCTGGCTTAGGATTTCTAATCTACAAAAATCGTAATTTAATATTCATCTTTAATCTTTGTTGAACTGTGATTGACATCTATCTACTGCATTCTCCTAATTGACTTAATGAAATAACAGCTCTAGTTCTCCACTGAGGTTTCCTTGATGTTCATTTGACCTTCAGGCCAGTGCTACAAAACCATGCCAGGTGACTGTCAACACATGGCTGCTTGTTGCTATTCCTGCACATTTTAACGGAGAAGACGAGATTACATGATAGAACACAAGAACCAGGTACTACTTGGATCCATCATCTCTCTTACTTGTGGATCCTATACAATTTTTGTACATGACAGAGTCTCATTGTATAATAAATTTAGATTGGAGGCATTAAGTGGTTGACTATCCTATCAATGAAACTTAATTTTTTTATATTGATATGAGTTATCTTTTGTCCAGTGGTTTTAGCTTATTCTTATGTAGTAGCTCTATTGGTTCCTTCTTGTTGGTATTGTGCCTCTCCTGTAGTTATTAAGACTTTTTCTTATCGACAAACAGGTAATCAGGGAAAAACTGAAGAAAGTCTGTGCTCTTACCTTGATGGACTAACTTAGGCAAGTATGAGTTTTGCATGAGGATAGGCTGCTGCATCATGCCTTTGATGATTTTTAACTTCCAGAGTGGGAGTAACTGTTTCAAATGCTTCTACGAGCAGCTTCACTTTTCTTTTCCTCGCTGGAGTTAGTTTAGTGACAACTTGTTGAAGTGCATAATCAAGCATCCATTCCTCAGCATTTTTCCTATCTTCTGTGTTTTGATGCCTTAGATGAATTTTTTCTGCTTCTGAGGTTGCATCCGAGGGCAGATATCGTGGCTCACGAGGGTTGAACTTCCTCACCTTTTCCAATGCCTTTATGAATCTCTTAAGGAGTATCAGTTTTTTCAGATTGCTCCAGCTCTTCTGCATTTGTCGCTTGGAATTATTTCCCAACTTTGATACTGTTCCTGATTCTTCTGCAGCTCTGATGTCTCTGGAGTTGAGCCTTGTTTCTGGATCCAATGTTGCACGGTGTTCTAACATTTTGATATTGGATTCTCTTAAGATATCTTCTGCTGAATCAGTGTAAGTTGAAATGAAAGCTTCCCCATCTTCAACATTTTTCTTTGGGATCTCCATTTCGGGGTTCCTGCTGCCTGTAATTGATTGGTCATCAGACAAGACATCTTGAATATCTGGAAGGTGAATTTCATCAATCGCTTTCTCAATGAGCTTTATGGCTTCAATCTGGTTGCATTCAATCTTTTGGATGCTTTCGTTTTGATCATCAACTACTATCTCCTGATTCGTTTCTGTGAAATTCTTTCTAGAATCAGCATCTTGCCTTCCGAGCAATGTGTTGGCATCACCATCTCTTTCCTTGTAGTCTGCACCCTGAAGGAGTGATTGTGTTCCACCTTCACCACTACCTGATACCATGTGCTTATATATTATTTTCCAGAGCCCCATGTACTTTTTTTCCATCTTGGCCTCTTGTACCATATCAATGGTTTCATTAGGCTCAGGTCCTTCTGGTGAAGAATCCGGGTGAATTTTATATCTAGGATTAGCTTCTCCTCCACAGGCTGTTGTTGTTTCCTCCAAAAGTTCAGAAAATGAACATGAAGAGATCATTTTGTTAGCTGCTTTTGTTTCATCACAATCTTCTGGGTTTAAGTTTTTGGGTTGACATGATTGTAAATCAGCTGCATTAACTTCGTTAACTGTCTCCTCTTTTTCATTGTTGAATTTTGTGTAGTGATCGTGGACTTCTGAATCATTAATCTCCTGGAGGATTTTTCCATTTACTAATTTCTCATGCAAGGTGCCCTCGGTGTCATCTGGCTTTGGAGAGTGCTTATCAGACGATGTGAGCTCTTTAAACTTTCGTGGAGAGGAGTTGATAACAGGCTGATTGTCTTTGATAATGGAATTATTGTCACTGTTATCAAGATCTGAAGCAGCAGTATCCTCTTCCTCCAAGTAAGGCTGGGCAGTTTTAGAAACTGGTGTACCCACCTCTTTATTACTATAACCACATCTTAAGCTTCCTTCTTTTAGCTCAGAACATGTCCCCGGGATGAGCTGCTCTGCAGGAGGGCTGTTATTGACTTGGTCAAGAGTCTCTTTGAAACTCATTTCAGGATATGATGCTTTAGAAAGAAATCTGGAGGTATTTTGTTCATCTTTTGGACTGTGGGAGTCATTACAGCCTTGAACTGGAGTTGCATGAGAGGAATCTGTTGGAATGGAACTTAGGTGGGTTTTAATTTCTGGTAGTGGACTGACCGTCTCAAAAGCTTGCACTAGCAGTGTTACTTTTCTTTTCTGATCCAGAGCTAGTTTAGAAATAACTTGTCGAAGTGCGTAATCAAGCATCCATTCATCAGCGTTTTTTCTCTCTTCCACTGTTTGATGTCTCAGATGAACTTTTTCTGTTTCTGGATCAGGCTCCACCTCTAGAAATCTTGGCTTCCCAGGATTGTAGTTCCTTACCTTTTCCAGTGCCTTGACAAATCTCTTAATGATAATTATTTTTTTAAGATTGCTCCAGTTCTTGGAAATTTTCTGGTTTGATTTGTTTCCCGATTGTGATGCTGCTTCATCTTCCTCAGAGGCATTAATATTGATAGCTTGTAGCTGTGTTTCTTCTGGATCATGTGCTACACCCTCCTTGGTACCATTAAAGGAAATTGAGATGTTCTCATCTCCACTTTCTGCCTGCTTCTTCTGCAAGAAATCCTGCTCTGAAGTAATGTCACTGCTAATTGATTGATCATCAGAGGACTGGTCTGGAATTTCTGAGAGGATTTTATCAAATGCTTCTTGTACCAGCTTTATGGCATCACTCTGCCAGAGCTCAAACTTGCGGTCACCTGCATCCTGATCTCTCATGGCCATTTCTTGATCTTTTCCAGAAGCACTCTGATGAGAAACTGGGTTATCATTCTGAGGCAACCTGTCGTTACCTTCATCTTGCTCTTCTTTGCACTTGCCATCAAGAGGTAGCTGAGTTTCAACCTCTGTGGCAATACCTGATACCATGTGCTGATATATCAGGCCCCAAAATCCTGTAAACTTCTGCCTTTTTGTCTGAGTTTTGTGGCATTCGTCAATGATGCAATTTGGTGCAGAGTCATCCTCTGGGAAACAACTGTCTGGCTCAGAATCTTCATCCTTGTCCAAATTTACCCTTGCTGTAGCGCTGGCCTCCAGGACTCCTATGTTTGATTCTGAGTCACCTTTTAATATTTCCGAGTTCAAACTTGCAACTGTATCTTCTTTGACTACGTTATAAACTGTTGCATCTGCTGGATCTCCCTCAAAGCTACGGCTTACAATACGATCGAGCTTCACTGACGGATTGTCAAGTTTAATGGAATTTTTGAGCTCTGCTAAATTGGACTCTGAAATTTTGTGGTGATCAACATTGCAAATGGGCTTATCATCTCCACCGCGAATGCTAGATGCAACAATTTCCCCTTCCTTCATCTTGATGTTGCTGGCTTCGGGAATTGGTTTAATGGGTTCTACTGCAAGGCATTGGCATTCCTGACTTGTTTCCTTGAATTCTGAAAATGTGACCTGAATTTTTTGTTTGGCTATGGGAGAATCACTGGTTTTATGTTTTTCTGAACTTGATTGGGGGTATGATGTTTGACCAAGTGATATCTCAGCGAGATTTCCAGAAACATCTATATGTTTATCTTCTACATCTTGAGTGCCTTCATCTTTTAACTCAACCTTGTAAGCATTTGCAGTAACAGAAGAGTGAGTTCCTTTCCTCCTGCTACTGGAATGTCTTGCATTTGGAGCAGAGCTTCTTTCTGGCTTTGTGCTCTTCTGGGGCTTTATCAAACGCCTCCGCAAGGATACAAAGCGCTTCAGTGGAGGTAAAGTGCCATGTCGATGGCCATGAAGAGAGCAATACGTATATGGACAAACTTTCACAGCTAAATTTCCTCCAGACTCACTTCCTCCTGTTTGGAGCTCAATACGTTGAGGAAACTTAGAGTCTTTGAGAGTTGAAGAACATGTAGCTCTGCCTACACTTGAGTCTGAGATTTCAGAAACTTCTGTGCATTTCCTGGAGGGCCTCTTGGACTTCAAACTAAATGTTTTCGTTAAGATCCTCTGAGGTCTCAAAGTACATGATCTTTTTAAAACACTCGCAGAAGAATCTGACTTTGCCTTCACAATTTTTGGATTTTTTCTACTATGATCATTGCTACTAAAACTAGATTCAGAATTATGGTGACTTCCTTGAAATTGTGCCTTCGAATGTTCTGGTGATTTGTCTGCCTCAGTTGATAAAACAATTAAAGGCTGATCGTTTTTGACATTGTCCTCCCTTGAAGATGGTCTTGACCTTCTAGAACTTGCAAGCTTGATCGATCTTGTCTTTTTCAGTTTTCTTTTCTGGTCAGTTCCACTGGATGCCCTCATCGATGGCCTCCTGGATTTCATGCTAGACATTCTGCTCAGACTTTTCGCAGGTTTGAAACTAGCTCGCCTTGATAAGGTTCTTGCTGATTTCTGCTCAGTAGGTGCAATATTTGTTTCAACAATCTGAATTCTAAGTACTCAAAAATATTGATAACAAAAACAAATCTAGACTTTTGGGTACTTACCTTATAACTCTCCTCCCTTGCATGTGAACAGCTTGCAGCTTTCATATGATCTGGTGATGCATCCAACAACATAACTGGAGTAGAATGTTCTGAGCTTGCTGCATAACCAGATAGCAAGCTAGGACATTGACTTGATGGGGATTTCATTGGTCTGATGCATGATCTCAAACTTGGCAATGTTGAGAGCTTGATTGATCTCAACTTCATTTGGTTCTTTGGCTCCGTTCCTCCCCTGGTTCTCCCATTCTCATCCTGAGAAGAAGTATCACTTATAGACAGCATCTCAGACTCTGCACAATTATCAGAATCTGCTTCTATACCAACCTTGTAAGAATCCATTTTTAACTCTTTCCACCAGCAAATATTTAACTCTATGAATCGTCAAATCAAGACAATGTTGATTAGGCTAACTTCATAAAGGTGTGATATTTTTCTTTCAAGAGTTTGAGATGGAGAATTCTTACTCTTGGAGGATAGAATCAGAAAGTGCCTACTCTGGTTTTCTGAGATGGAAGTTTCTGCATAGAAACTTTCAAAGCTGACTCCAAAAAAAAGAGATGCCAAAGTTTGTGCTCGGCTACAATGGTTGGTAATGTTATTGTAAACTTTATTATGAAATTTCAGCTGTCACTAGCAGAAGCCAAAGGGCAATTCACATTTGAATATGGTTGGGAAAATGAGGAAGCTATATGCCTTGACTTGTATGTATAATAAACAGCGCAGAATTGACTTGTTCTTGTTGAATAGATTATAGACTTCAAAATCTTTGATGTAAAGCTTTGGCTATGGTGGCGTACATGACCATGACAATGACCATCACCACAACTCATACTTTAGTAATCACTTTATCTTTTACTTTGTTTACATGGCATGTTAAGTATCAAATACTAGACCATTGATTAATGAGATTATTGTATTTTTTTCCTTATTATATGAAATATCATCCTCGTAATGAAAGTTATACTTGTCTAGTTAATCTTATAGTTGGAGATGCATAATGTGGAGAATGACCCATAACATTTTTCCATGATAACAACTACCATTTCTACTTATTCTATGTATCTTCAACAATACCAAATGATGACCACAACTAGCTTCAAGCCTGTTCTTGTAAAGAGTCATAATCTGAAAAAAAAAAAAAAAATAATTCCATTACAACTTTATAGTAAAATCTTTTATAGTATCTTTATAAAAACTAATAATAAATAATATGATAATCGTATAATACAATTACATTATGTTAGATCATTTTAAATAAATTATATTTATTAAGAATTTTAATTAAATTAAATCGATAAAAGATAATTGTTTAATATGATATGTTTGCTAAAGAAATTTTAGATTATTTTTTTCGGATTTGATGGATGAGATTTTGGGAACGTAAGAGGATGATTGACGGTGATTGTGGCAGTTAAGAAGAGAGGGGACCACAAAACCGCGTTCCTTGCACATAGTGTTCGTGTCCGACCATCCGAATATTTTCGCTGGATGTGGGGTCCAAGAAATTCCCTGCGTAATAGACGGTGCGATTTGATCGTGCGGTCCTTATTTCTCCATCATTAGATTTGGATGATTTGCTTTCAGTTGTTTGTCAATAGTGGGACCTTGAAGGGGAAAAAATGTTTTTCATCCTGTGAAGGGCAGGTTTTTTTTTTTTTTTATTAATGTTGATAATTTTATTTTTTGAAGAGAAATCACATTCTTCTCCACAAGCTTTGACTTAAATATTAAAAGAAATAACATAGATTTTATTATTTATTAAAAAAAAATCTCCTCATTTAAAACCCCTCTTAAAATGATTTTCCTCTTGAAATTTATCCTATCAAAAGATTTAAGATGTTTTGATTTGTTTATTATTCTAACTCGTTGAATATTTTCAGATATTTTTATCCAAAGTAAAAAATAAAATACAGGTAAAAAGTTATTTTTATAGACCCAATAAAATAATTTTAAGTCATAAATGCTTGATAAATACTATTACACAATTTAATTATAGAATGATATAATACCCTTTTTGTGATTAGTAACATAATTAAAGATAATTTATTTTTAATTTTTAGCTATTTAATAATTTTTTATATTCAAATTAAATATATCAATTTTATGTATATAATTACTATTTTGAATAATCTTACTTGAAAAATTCTAAAATGAAACTTTTTACTTGATAATCTTCACAATTCAAACTCCCCATATAAATTGATAGAAAAATAACTGATACTTAAAAAGAACAACTAGAAAGCAAAATGGATCCCCATGTAGCCTATAATAGGCCTTAACATAGTAGCTAGGATACAACAATATTTTAGATTTTTAAAGACTATTAGATTCCTAATATTTGTTTTCAATTTTTCTATCCATTATCAAGATGGATAAGATATAACTTAATTGATCCCAATTAGAAGTATATTATAAGAAGAACAAGAAAATATAAATTATTATTAGGTAATGTCGTAATTTACATAATAGTAGCAAAATTGACAAAATAAATAATTGGTTTAGGAGAAATTAAAAGAAATAACCAAGTATATATATATATATATATGATGTTCCTTAACTTGGCCCAACAGCCTAGTTCCTAGAGTTATACAATCATTTTGGCTTTGAGTCGAGTGACATAGACGTATCAAACGATGGGGTGTGCTAGTGTTTGTTCTTATATCTTTTTGTTTCTCTCTGATATCTCTTATTCTTGTGTGTGTGTTTCCTTCTTTAATGGTATCAGAGCCAGTCTCCTAAAAGGAGAAGAGTCTGGTAAACGTTTGTCATAGAGCTTGATCTCCCAAAAGGAGAAATGTCCTAGTGAATCCTGTGAAGAACCAACATCTCCATAAGAGATAGGTCCTGAGAAGTTTTGTGTCTTAAGTCAGTAACGTCAATGCACACTCTAGTGTCTTGAGTTTATTCTCGTTCAGTTCATTCTCTTCTCATAATTTAAGTTTGTGATAGAATATGCTCTGTGGTTGCCACATACATCCACATCAGAAATATTACAAGCAATTGAGTTTTAAGAAGGAGTTTAAGTCCAGTTGTCCTCAGAAGTGATGTTGTAAGTAAGATTTCCTTGAAGGAGACTGTATTCTTAGGCCCTTTTGAAAAGCCTAGGGGAGGCGTGTGTTGTGACCGACTGAAACAGTGTATCAAAAAAGTTTTGCTTATAGTCATCATGGAAGAAGAGATTAGATCTGTGTCTAAAACTTCCAACCTAGAACCTTCTACTTCTAATGTTGTTACAAATTTTCATTATGAAGTACAGCACGTCCCAGAACAGGAAACTAACTCAGATAGTCATTTTCATCTTGATCTCCTTAATCCTTATAAATTTTATTTTGTTAACACTTTGTTGTCTTCTGTCAAGTCTGTTGTTCCTTTTCGTAAAGCTAAATTAGTGTCAGTCTATAGATCCTCAGAAGTCATGGTCCATTCCGTGTCGTCTAGCTCTACTGAAACCTATCTTCCTGTGTTATCACAAGCAGAAATCCAAAAATACAGGCAAGAAGGTTAAAAAGGTATACATCTTGGTGCAATCAGGATAGGGCTTCAATTGCTGTTTCTTGGAGGCAAAAATGTTACAAGTTTCATGGCACTACTTGATACAAGATGGCAAAAGTTCGAGAAGGCGTTAATCTCTGCAGTTGAATTTGGTTTCAATCAAGGTCATGTGAATGTTTAGGTAGAACCTAACTTTACCCTTCATATTGAAAAGCCTTCTCAGAAGAAGGGTTTCAGAAGCTTTATTGAAGCAGCCAATATGGAGAAAAGAGGAAATGCAATCTTTTGAAAGTCTGTTACTAACCAATAATATTTCAACTTAATTTACGACAGTGTTAATATTAAAAAAAGTAAAAAAATGAATATTATAACCTTAATATTTTAATTAAGAATTATCATATTATTAATTTAATTTTGAGTAAATATCACTTAGTGTCCTTAGGTTTTGCCTAATTTCACTTACTTTTTCCTCTAATAGGATAGTCAAACACACATTTACTTATGAGGAATATATAAGTAATTATGTTTTAATAGGATAGTCAAACTCACATTGACTAATGGTTTTGTCAATCAAAGACTTGGTTAGTAAATTTATAAAAGTTAAATATGATAAAAATGAATAATGGCAAAAGTTTCTTCTAAGCGATATTAAACCAAAACCTAGGGATAGTAAGTGATATCTACTTTTTAAAAATTAGTCATATACTCTTTATACTTTGTTAGTAGTTATAAAACAATATAGTTATTGTTATATGGAGATTGAACATATTAAAAATTAGTCACATACTCTTTACATTACATAATCTAATCCATAATACATTACTAGTATCATAATATCATTCTAACAATATATTATGTCCAGTAAATATAAATATTATGCATTACACCAATAATTAATAGAATAATTATTATAAATATAAATAACATTGCAACTTATATTAAATAATATTAACAACATTAACTTAATTCGAAACATATTAAAAATTATAAATATTAATTCATAAATGTAATAAAAGTGAAAACATTTACATAAATGAACTAACTTTGTCTATAATAATAAACATTATTATTAGGCCTCAAGCATTTAGTATAAATAATGATCTTACTGTTAAGTAATTAATTTGAATTTACAGGATCAAGATTTGACTTTAATTTTATGAAATTACCCAAACATTTTATGAATGGCAGCAAAATTCAGATTCCAGTTTTTATATTATAATTTTAAATGTTCAAAATTATAAAATTATTAATTTATAATATCTATGTTGTAATAATATTATAGCAATTGTTATCCCTACCAATGCAGTATAAATTTTTTATGAACCCTCAAGTTTTGGGCCAACCTCACCTCCAAAATTTAGCCCCATTAGTCACAATTATCAAGCTTTACAATTACAATTATGTAAGTCCTTGAATTTTATATTTCATATGGTAATTGAAACTATCTCTTACTTCAAAAAAAAAAAAAAAAAAATTATCAAAAGATATCACT
>JANKKB010028694.1:2183-16191 GCA_026225775.1 Bursera palmeri | reverse complement strand
TAACCTTTTTTTTTTTTTTTTTTTTTTCACATTATGCATGGTCATCTTTCTAAGAGCAAGGGAAGCAAAGCAAAGAGAGTCATTAGTCTATGTTTAAGTACATTGACTCTCTTAGCATAATTTGTTTCAAATTGACTATTGTTATTATTATTTTTCAGATTAGTAGTTTTTTATGTGATTTCATAATATTATAGAGAAACATGGACGCAAAGAAATAAGGTCTTATTAAGATAATGCTCAATATTTATCCAAACAATAGATATTTCTCTTTGATCCTTAGGAACTCATCTTTTTTTTTTTTCATTAACATCTAGGCTCCCGACAAATTCTCTGAGCTGCAAATACAGGCTTATCTCAAAACTGTTGCTTTCCGTCGGGAGATTGATGACGTGCAGAAAGCTGCTGCTGGAAGAGGAGTAGGTGGTATTCAGACTTCAAGAATAGCCTCTGAAGCCAACAGAGAATTTATCTTCTCTTCATCATTTACTGGGGACAAACAGTAAGGAATGATTTAATTGGTGTTTTGTCCACTAATTATGTAAGCCAAGTAGCAGATGCGTACTTTAAATCCAACTCTGATGCACAATTTCTTTTTCCAAAAGAAGTTATTTTTTCCTTTTTTTTTTTATTTTTTTTCCATGAAGTTAATTTAATTAGAGTATTGACTTTTATTATATTCCACATGACAGAGTGCTTGCATCTGGTAAAGTTGGGGGTAGTGGAGATGAGCAACAACGGACAACATTGAAGCATTTTTCTAATTCTTTAGATACTGTGGCCAATGTTCCATCTGGCAGTAAATCCACTGCTCTAACTGGATTGGCCCCAGAGGAAATAGGAGCAGTTTTTGATGATGATGTTGAAACATATCTAGATGAGAAAGGGCGTGTGCGTGTCAGTAGAGTGAGAGCTATGGGAATTTGTATGACCCGTGATTTACAAAGGAATTTGGATATGATGAGAGAGATTGAGCACGAGATAGGTATTAAAAAGATTACAGATGCCGAGTTAATGCTTGATATAAATAAAGTTAAGGCCCCAAAGAGTTTCTCTAGGAAAAGTAAGTTTTTAGAAACTTCACATGATGGTAATGGTGAATCTGTAAACTTGAAAGAGAGAGACAAGCCATCCATGTTCAGAAATGAGAATATCATAGAGGTATCATTTGAAGAAAATAGTGAGAACAATTGTGTTGATGGTGATGATGATATTTTTGCTCGTTTAGCCTCAGGAGATCCGGTAACAATCTCTTCTGGTGATGATACTCCTCCAAAGAAACAGTCTTCTGATTCAATTTCGGATAGTGACTGGGAGGAAGGGATTATTGAAGGAAAAGGTAATAGTCTTTCTAATGATTTTGCTACGGAAATTAAACCTGCTCAGAATCTTAAGGAGGGCAACATCAGTGATGAGAGTGAAGTAGAATGGGAAGAAGGACCTAGTGGTGCCCCAAAAAGTTCCTCTTCATGTCCTGCTGAATCAGGAAAAACAGTTCCTAGAGGTCATTTGGAAGAAGAGGCTAATTTGCAAGAGGCAATAAGGAGAAGTCTCCTGGATCTATGTGGTGAGAAATCTGACAATTTGTTATCTAAGCATGAGAAATCTGAAATTTTTGGGGAAAATTCTTATGATGGTGTTGAGTTTTTTGATGAAAAAGGTAATATGGGTGGACTGAATTTAGTGGGTGAGAATGCCACTCAACAAGTTGAACCAATTGTTGACATTGGTGAAGAACTAGGAAAAATGGGTACTGTGGGTGGAGTAAATAACTCACAAGATCCCAATTCTTTAGATATTGAGCTGAAATTCTCTGTAGAACTTGATCCTGATGACAAGGGGATACTGATAAGTAAATCATGTGAAAAAAGCCTCAGTTCCCATCCTGAACAATCAAGGCAAGGTGCAAATGAGGAGAGGTCTTTGCGCAAAGATGCGCCATGTGTGGAATCAGTTGCTTCTTTGGAACCGAAGGAGCTCCACTTTGTTAAAGGGCAATGCATTGATGATTTTAATGTGTATGACAGGCTTTCTACCTGTACTAAAAGGTGTGCTGAGGATAATTCTCATAGTTCTGATATAGTATCTGGTGATGACATGTCTAGTGCCGTTCTGGTTGATAATGAGAAAAATCATTCTGAAGCTGACATGTCTGCTCTTGTTGACGATAAGGAAAGAAAACATGAAGTTGAACCCTCAATTATGATCAATGATAAGAAAAATGACTGTGAAGCTGAACCATTTTGTCAAAAAAATGTGGCAAGTGATCCTTCCAGCCCTGTGGTGGAATCATCTCAGAATGAATTAAGTCACTGTCATTTCAATGATAGGGAGCACAACATAGAGAAATCTGAAAAAAAGGGAAATGAAAACATGCGGTTCGATTTCACAGAGGCTAGTTTGGACGACGAGATGCTCATCTTAGATAAAGAATGTATGAATCTAGAAGATGAACAGAGGAAACTTGAACGTAATGCAGAATCTGTTAGCAGTGAGATGTTTGCAGAATGTCAGGTGTGTACTTTGTTTTAATCATTGTGTTTTGTTGTCTTCAACAGTCTTAAAGGTAGAATTCTGAGATGTCTTTACTTTCTTCTAAATGTCATCGTCTCTCTTCCCATGTGCACTCATCCTCTAATAGTTAATACCATTTGAGGTATTTATCAGTATAACAGTTTTATGTGAAATAAAGAAAGGGGTAATCTACTGTATATTGCTTTATTTTCTGCGTTTATCAGTCGTTTTCACTGTTCACTGGCAGATTGTATATATGTATTCAATTTACATCAAATTCTGATGTTATTGAATTGTGACCATATTGCACTCTTTCATTAATAACTTTTGTGATCAAGAAGAATGTAAATGTAAATAATGACAGTATCTTCCCATTTTTTTAAACATCTTTTTTTATAAACATCATGTGTCACGTGTTGGAATTACAATTTTGTTTGCCAGATGATTAAGTAATTTGTATGATATAATAAAGGTCTGTAGCATTGATATTCTGACTAACAATAGATTTGTTTGAATTTTTTTTTTAATTTTTTTGTTTAATTTTTGTAGGAACTGTTGCAAATGTTTGGATTACCCTATATTATTGCACCAATGGAAGCAGAAGCTCAATGTGCTTATATGGAACTTGCGAACCTTGTTGATGGTGTTGTGACTGATGATTCTGATGTCTTCTTGTTTGGAGGTCGAAGTGTTTACAAGAATATATTTGATGATCGCAAATATGTGGAAACATACTTTATGCAGGTTTGGACTTGACAAAGATGCAGACTTTTCTCCCTGTTTTATATTGCCCTCAGATTCTTTTTCATTTTAATTATCCTCTTTATTTTATGTTCTGATTTACTTTGTTTTCTTTGTTGGATTTTTCAAGAAAACTGCATGGAAAACGTTTTTCTTCCTTTTTATATCAAGTTCCTTTAATATTTTGGGTTCCTTACTGGAGTTTCAATGCATTAGTTTTGGGTTTTTTTTTTGTTTTTTTGGTTGAACTCTTTCATGTTTGGTGTTACTTTTTGTAATTTCTATGAACCAGGATGGCATATCAGGGTCGTGTTCCCCCTATTTTGTTTTATTTGATTATGTTATGATGTGATAAAAAGTAGATGATTTGCCTTCATCTGAGCATAGAAGAATTTTTCTATTTACTGTAGGATGTTTCTGTCCTGTTTCTTGATGTGTATTTTCCCTTAATTTTTGCTCTGTTTTTGCTGGTTATGTCTTAATTAAAAAATTTACCATAGCTTTGGAAGATGATACATATCTATGTTCCCTTGAGGCCACCTATGTGGGACATGTATATATCTTACATTTTTCCCATCTACCAAACTTGTAGGGTGCGGATATATTCCGAAGTTTAAGAACTTAATGAACAAAGAAAAGCGAGCAATTTCTGAGTTATAAAAAAGATAAAAAATAAATGATGCATATTTATGTTGTCTTTGTACTAATTGGGTTGCCTGGATCCTTATATGTTATGTTGTCTGTATACTTATGTCTATCTGCTATTGAGTTGCCTACATTTGTGCTCATACACCTTTGAGTTCAGGACATTGAGAAGGAGCTCGGTCTGACCAGGGAAAAACTAATTCGGATGGCACTGCTACTTGGGAGTGATTATACTGAAGGGATTAGGTAATTACTGTGGCAGTTTTAGCTTTTGTACTTGGAACTTATGTTAGTCATGTTGCTGTCTTGTACATCTTGGAATTTATAGAAGTATTCATTTTTGTTAATGCATTACAAAACTGTTTTTGAGATTGAAAATGAGAAATGAATTTCAAAATTTTGGTGTAAGTATTGTTTTATTTTCAATAACTTATTACCTTAAAACTGGCATGATAACTGTCCTGTACTAGTTGATTATGATTATTGCATGGCTGTTGGACTTGAAGATCTCAATATACAATAATATGCCACATAACATTTTCACTTTATTGTTATTGTTGGAAAAATATCTCAATCTCGGGTCACTGCCTTTACCATCTCCAAGACCATCTCACCCCCACAATCACCAATGCTGCCACCACCTCTAGAGCCTCCGCTGTATATCTTGTCAAAAGCATCAATAGCACCACATCCTCCTATTCACCACCTCCTCCTAGTCACCCAATAACTTCTTTGAGTACAGTTAGCCGATCCACAAGCACCACCACCTCCTATGCACCCTCTAACTTTGCCTCCGATGCCATCAATGGAGACAACATTTTCGGTGTTTTGCAAATTAACCCCAGAGGTTGGTGAAATTAATTATGTGTTCTTAGAAATACATTTGAAAATAGTCACCAAATATGTATTCCATGTGCGCTTTTTTTCTCCTAACAGAGAACAATTTTACAAGATGGTATGGAATATAGCCTTAATTTTTGTTATCCTGCTGAAATTCATTTTGCAGAACAACTAATTGAGCTCTGTGGGTGTTATTGTATTTCTAGTCGTCGAAGTAAAAATGTTTATCTGCCTCGTTAGGTTGGTGTGCAGAATTTGTTTATAATTATTTGAAATTTTGATGTATTCTAATGCAGTGGGATTGGTATCGTCAATGCCATTGAGGTTGTAAATGCATTCCCTGAGGAAGATGGCCTTCATAAATTCCGGGAATGGATTGAATCACCAGATCCAAACATCCTTGGCAAGTTTGATGTACAAAGTGTATCAAATGGGAGGAAAAGAGGGTCAAAAGTTGGTGACAATGATATGAATCACACAAATGAGATGGAAGGACTACCTGAACATGGCCAAAAAATAAAGAAGATTTTCATGGACAATCATGTAATTACTGTATCTGCATTTTAAGTATTTTACTGTCATGGAAACTGTCATTTTTTTCTTCTCTATTAGTTCTTGAGCACATAAAATTTAATCTGTAGAGAAATGTGAGCAAGAACTGGCATATACCTTCCACTTTTCCAAGTGAAGCAGTTATTTCAGCATATATTTCTCCACAAGTGGATAAGTCGACTGAGCCTTTCTCATGGGGAAAGCCGGACCTCTTTGTTCTTCGCAAGTAAGTATCTCGTACCATTTAGCTCTTAATTTTCATGGAACTGGCTTCTTATAGTATAGAGTTATCTTAGTTATGTTCTTATCTTTCTATGGGCAAAAGTGGGATATATTTGAAGAGGGTTCTTAATCATTTTAGTCTATAATTTATACTTCTTTACATGACTTAAAGATGGTTTCTTTCCCACAAAACCTTTAATTGTAGATTTAATCTGGAAGGTTTTATGAGGCATCTAACATATTTTGTTTCTTAACTTTTCATTACCCAGGCTTTATGCTTTTTATAATAAGTGCTAAAAAGTATTTCCAGCTTTTGCTCTTTTACTTTTTATTGATTTGTATATATTTATTTAATTTTTTCCCATACCTGAATGAGATCTGGTGCTAATTACTTCTTTACGGAAAGGCCTGCTTTTGTCCCATGAACTTAAGAGGCCCATGTTTGTAACTGTGAATTGTCTCTCAACTCTCTATGGGAGAATGGACATTTTTTTCAGTACAGTCTAAGATTATGGTTATGCTTACACTATCTTGATATCTTGATATCAGGGTGGACGTAGTGTTTTCTGCATATTTTATTAACTAAAAATAAAAATGCAATTTCTTTTTTTTTTTTTTTTAAATTTTTACTGTTTTATACAGNCGTAGTGTTTTCTGCATATTTTATTAACTAAAAATAAAAATGCAATTTCTTTTTTTTTTTTTTTTTATTAAATTTTTACTGTTTTATACAGATTTTGCTGGGATAAGTTTGCATGGGTAAGTCAGAAGTCAGATGAGTTGCTCTTACCTGTTCTGAAGGAGTATGAAAAACGAGAGGTAGAGAGCTAATACCCTCTTCCTCTAACTACATGCATGGCCACACACACACGGGCATGTGCCCTCCAACGCCACTACTTAATAAAGAATTTAGAATAAGTAGGTGCTTATTTTCTTAGGAATCCTTTTGCTGAATATTCACCCTCAATTCTGTTTTCCAATATTGTATTTCTTCTGGTAAGAAAAAATATTGATAACATTTTGTTGTTGTTTTTGTCGCGAAGACTCAACTGAGACTGGAAGCATTTTACACTTTCAATGAAAGATTTGCAAAAATCCGTAGTAAGCGAATTAAGAAAGCTGTTAAAGCAATAACTGGAAACCAATCCTCAGAGTTGACTGGTGTGGCTAAGCATGGAGTTATTAAAAGTAAGAAGAGAAGAGTTGACGGTCTTGAAAGTGGAAATAGCAAGTCAGAGAAAGTTTCAGAGGGAAGTGTTGCTGGAACTCAGAATATGGACAAATCAACTCCTAAGCAGTCCAGGAAAAGGAAAGTCCCTGATAAGTTTGTTTCATCCAAAACGGGGAATCTTGAGCAACCTATAACAGCTGATGATCAGCAAAATGCCACTAAAGTATCATGTGGGAATGGAAGAGGTGGAAAACAGCGAGTAGGAGAAGGAAGGGGAAGGAAAAAAGCTTTGTGCTGAAGTACTTGGAACCAGCTCTAGTGATGGTGCTGGTGGCAATACTGACCAAGAAGTTCTCGCAACGAAGTTAGAAGAGCCACAACAAGTGCGAAGGGTAAGCTTAACTCTCATCTTACTCTGGTTATATGTGAGAAAGTATGGTATTTATAGTTTATGAAAAACAGAAGCAACCGAAAAATTAGTTGGTATTATATGCTTGAAGACATGTTTTAGATCAACTTTTGTCATATCTAGGGTTATTAATGGCTAATTTTATTTTAAGTTAATCTGCTTGTATATAATATGAGATGGAGTAACTTTACCAGTGTGAGGGGTCCTACCGCTGCTTTACAGAGGGAATAGAGGGAGGGATTCTGAGCAATGGAAAGGGGCTTCTGATTTTCTTGCTTTGCTCATGAATGGGAAGTCTTCTTTACCAGTAGTCAAGTAGGATATCTATCATTGTGACAGAAATTGAAATTAAGAACTTTGACCTGGGGACTGGGCTGTCCGTCTTCTTTCCTTGGGGTAGTTTTGAAGATTTTTGGACCGTTAAATTCAAAATATAGGAAATTAGGTTTATTACTTGAAGTGTATTTATGAATGCCATTTTGCCATTTATGGAATGGCTCCTCATATGGCCAATAAATTGGTTTCATGACTCTGTCGAGCAGTTCGTTATGAGTTTACTACTTGGGATTTGCTAAATGGTTGGTCTGACCTTTATTACTGTTACTTTTGAAAAATTGAACGTTGAACACCTTAGATGCTATTTGATTTGAAGAAAATAATTTATAATGTATTAATTTTCTTTCTTATTCTCATTTTTTTATCTTCCAGTCAAGACGCTCGAGGAAGCCCGTAAATTACAGTGTGAGTGACCCTGAAATTGATGATAACATAGAGGCAGTGGAACAAGTTGGGATTCTTGGCATATGCGGAGATGCTTCTGCTGGCCCTAGTGGAAAGGAACAACTCAAGGCGGGTGATACTTTGCTTGAGGGATTTTCTGGAGATTATCTTGGAAGCGGAGGTGGATTTTGCACCGAGGAAGTTGAGACTGGTCAGCCAAGTGTGAGACAGAAAAAGGATCCGTTTTCTGAGGCAGAAATCTCTAAAGATTACCTGAAAATGGGCGGTGGGTTTTGCGCGGATGAAAGTGAGACATACCAGGACAATGATTTTGCTTCAGGTGATTGACTTCTGGCCGCAGAGGAGCTTTGACAGTATTCCGAAATGGAGGGAGAACAGATGCATTTGATACTGAACGAAGTACACGCCATTCAAATGGTGGGTGCCAAGTAATGAATGATTTCTCCAAGGTGGTATGTGTCGACCAGAAAATGTTAAGAATGATACTTAGCTATGACTCTTTTTGGAGGAAACGACGGAGTTGTTAAATGTATATAACATATTTAACTTAGGATTAAAGTGTAAATTCAATTTCAGGGGAATCATGAACTTTTTGGGAGAATATGCTATGCTGGAGAATTTTGAAACTTTTAGGAAGAATGTGGTGAAACAATATTCCTTATAGATCCTTTTATTTGTTTATTTATTTATTTTGTCCTTCTACTCGGAGTTTTCAATTAATTAATTGAGGTAGTTGCCTCTGATGTGACCTTTTTCATATCTTAATACGACTTGCTAATAAAGTAAGCTTACGTGATTCTTTTTCGTGGAGTCCTCTTCGGGCGTCTGCAATAATTGTTCTTTTAGTATTTTTAATTGGTTGCGAGAGTGGTTGGACACTACTTATTATTCAAAGGTAGTTATTATGGACTCTTTCAGAAGCTTCTTAAATTTATTAATATTCCATAATTTCGGAATTTATTTGAATGATTTTTTTAGTAATTCGAAAATATTTATTAACAATGAAATTTAAGATCCATATTTAATGAGTGCATGGATCAAGCATGAATGCTTGATATGAGATTGAGTAGTACCGTTTATTTTAAATTTATATCCTAATTAATTTATGAAATAACATGACATTAATTAATGATTATTATTTGTTTTAAAAGTTTAAATAAAAGTGATATCATTTAAAATATAAAAGTCGATATAAAATAGGAATAGATATTATCACTCTACAAGAAACAGTGGATTTATTTGACTATTTCCAAGCCTATAATTTGGTATATTCCATTAATTCTAATTTTATGAATGATTATGGGGTCACACAATTATTGTACTTTTCGAGCAACATGAACAATACATTCGTGAATAGACAACAAGCACTCTCTTTCCACAACAACTGAAGAGGAAGAATAAAGAGTGCGGTAGACAGAGAGATCTAGCGGTGGAGAAATGGGGTCAGCATCATATTTCCAGGACATAGTTCCGTTTGTTGCAATGATCGGAGTTGAATGCACAGACGTGGGGCTATCGGTAATAAGCAAAGCAGCTTTGACACAAGGAATGAGCAAGTTTGTTTCAGTTGTCTACAGCAATGCCCTCGGTACCCTCATACTTCTTCCTTACTTTCTCCTCCAAAGGTTAAGCTTCACTTCATTTACCATTAGCTTATACTTTTTGCTTGTGTTCTGTGCAGCACCCATCTCTGATCCTTTTATCTTTTTTGCAGAAACAAGCGCGCTCCTCTCACTTTCTCACTTCTTGTTAGATTTTTCCTCCTTGGCCTAATAATGTAAATTAATGCACAAATGAGTTCACATTTCATGGTGATTGCAGCTTCATCATGGCAAATTGTATAACTAACTAAGAGAAATTAATTAACCTGGTGTTGCAGGAGCTCGGGCCAAATGACATATTTTGCAGGCATTAAATTTGGTTCCCCAACTCTTGCATCTGCTATGGCGAATCTAATTCCTATCTTTACTTTCTTGCTTGCAATCATAGTCAGGTAGCCAGTAGAGACGAGTAGGTTGGATCTCTTGGGATGTAGATATTTTACACTAAACTTTTGAACTTTTGATTTGAACAGTAGAACTAGTATATAAGCTTTCTCTGCGAATTGTCATTTGGTTGACTCCAAATATTGGCTATGTGTATCATATCTCTTCTCTTCCAAATTAATATTAGGATGGAGAAGCTAGATTTAAGAAGATCGAGCAGTCAAGCCAAATCCTTGGGTGCCATTGTAGCAGTAACAGGAGCCTTTATAATTACTCTGTATAAGGGTCCACGGCTCTTGATGACTTCATCTTCGTCATCAACTTCTAACTCTCCTCATCATCGCCTGCCTCTTAATTCTCAACAATCAGAATGGATCGTTGGAGGTCTTCTCCTTGCTCTCACTTACGTTTCAGCTGCAACCTGGAACATTATTCAGGTAAAACAGAATCCACCAAAAAATTAGGCTCAAACGGGATGTCTTGCTAGACTGGCTCAGGTGTCAGTGTGAGTTGGCTGAGCACGAATAAAAGATGTTGGGTCCAAGAAGACACGTGCAGTGGATGGGCTATGTTTATATGTCTATTGACAAGTAGTGATATTCTTGCAGGCAGCCACTGTTAAAGAGTACCCAGAAGAAATGACCATAGTCTTCGTCTGTACGTTCTTTGTAACAATCCAAGCGACAATTTTCTCAGTCATTGTGGAAAGAAATCTGAGTGCATGGAAATTGACGACTACTGTTGAGATAACGGCAATTGTTTGCACGGTGAGAACTCTCAAGTCCACTTAATATTAATAGAGAAACTCTACAAATGTTGATGGATTGATATTATAAACTAATCAATGCGTACAATGTCTCTGTTACCTGCTGGCTTGGCTTGCGTGTGATATTTGTAACTGTTTGTTTCCCCTTAAATATTCAGTGTGATGGGAATTGTAGATATTAATTTGAGGTACTTGTTTCAGGCTATATTCGGGAGTCTGTTCCGCATTGCTGTTCAAACTTGGTGCTTCCGCAAGAAAGGACCCATATACGTAGCCATTTTCAAGCCCTTGGGGATGGTCATTGCTGTGCTCCTCACAGTCGTGTTCCTGGGTTCCTCTCTTTTTCTGGGCAGGTATAAATCAATAAAAATTTGTATTTCCTGGTATGTTAGTACCACAGAGTTAATTTATAAAACTTAAATATATACATCAAAGGTTTTATCTTAGTCTTCACATGACAATCCTATCATGTCAGTGTAGTTATGAGCTATGCTATATGCTTTCATGCATCCACTTGGAGATTGTCATTTCAGATATATAAGATCAAAACCAAATCTTCCCAATTTCAGATGGTAATAAAAACAATACCATAACTGTCTATATATCAGCCACTTGGCGACATGATTGGGTGGCCTAGAGAAGATTTCATCCACCTTCTAACATTTGCTCTGTTTTGTGTATCAAGTTAAGAAAGAGTGAGAGAGTAACAAAGTGTATTTGAATGTGGATGCAGTGTGATTGGATCAATTGTTATTGCATTTGGATTTTATGCTGTAATGTGGGGAAAAATGAAAGAGAAGAAGGTGGATCTTGACAGTGAAGACTGTAGCTGGGGATCAACCAGTCAAAAGACTTCTCTCTTGAAAAGCACTCAAGATGTATAAACAAGTTTGCAATATCATGTTAGAGAAAAGAAAGATTAAAAATTGAATGTAGAAAACAAGAGAAAGATTGTTGCTTGCTTGCCCTTTCATAATTCATATATAATATTATTTGTGATTCTAAGGGACTGTTTGACTTTCCAAATTGCAGTGCCGTCATATCTGTCTCCTTAAAGAATTGTATTATTTTGTGTGTGAAGGAAGAAAGAAGTTCAAGTAGAAGTAATCTTTAATTACCTCCTTTGTGAGGTTATTGGTGATTTCTCAATCTCATTGTAATTAACCAAAAAAAGAAAAATCACTGTTGACTCTCGCTTTTTGAGATAGTATAATAATAATATGAAAATCTATAAAATACTTTGTAATATCACGAAGGAAATAAATTACTAATAACATAATAAAAAGTTGCGAAATCAATTGAAACTCATATTTAAAGATAAAATCTTATAATTCAATCTAAAAATCAGATAAGTCATCAGTGAAAATTAGCCGATTAACTACATCTAAATAAAAGATACAAAATGCTTCTTGGGAGAGATAAGATGATTGTGGTGATAAGAGGTTCATAATGTGATGGTAAGGGATGTCAGAATAAAATAAAATAAAAATATTGGATGAGACTAAAGGTGGCAATACATTGCCATCAGGCGCTTGGTGGGCTTGCATGACCTTTGTGCTATAATGGAGGTTTTGGGCTAACGATAGGCCAGACCCAGGCCAAGTAGCGAGAGCAGCCTAGGCCTGACCTGTCAAAATTTTTTAAAAATATATATTTTTAATTTTTTTCTAGTGCACGGTAATTATTAATTAAAAATAAATAAATATATATATATATAGAGTCAGGTTATTGAGACTTAATTTTAAATACCTCTTGATAGCCATTAATTTACTATAATCTATGAATAAAAAAGATAAGTTAAAAAATGATTTTTTTATATCAATTCAGTAACTTTTTCTATCATTAGATTAAAAAAATGAATTACCATAAAGGAATGTAAAAAATTAAATAAAAAAAATTAAATTCTAATAATTTGGTTTATATAATATATATATATATATATATTTAGGCATGTCCTAGTTTGGCATTGGCTTTTTCGGCCCGTCAAAAACGGCCTATCGACGTCGCCTATAGCTATCTGAGTCAAATTTATATTAATTTTTATGTGTCATTAAAAAAATTTAAAATTTTTTATATTTTATATTTTTTAAAGAATTAAGTATTTACTATAATTTTTTTTTAATTTTAATTTTTTTATTGGAATCTATTAAACTATATTTGTCTCTTATTCAATTAAATAAATATTGGTTACGAAACAAGAAGAAAATGATAAAAAATGAGTTAAAATGCAGAAATCCTAAAAGACGATCCTAATTCCTCATTAAATACCTCCTTAATTAATTAAGGAGATTGCCGTTGACGCAGAATAATCAAGCTGTCTTGTCCCTTCCGGTCAGCGCCATCCGTTCCTCCCTCAATGGCGCCGGCGCCCTTTTCTCTTTCGATGCCTTCCGTGCCCACCGGCACGGATGCCACCCCATTTGCATTGATGGTAGTGGTGGAGATCGGTGAGGTGGGGATGATAACACTGGGGAAAGCTGCCATGAGCAGTGGTTTGAGCAACCTTGTTTATGTTGTGTACTACAACGCTCTCGGCACTTTCATTCTCTTCCATTACTTCATCTATCACACCTACAGGTTGAGGTCTCCTCTCCTCTCTTCAATTTCTCCTTTTTAAAAATAAATTAAAAAAAAAAACTTATTTTCTTGTTTATTGTATTGTATTCTATTGTATGCAGGAGCAAAGGCCCTTCTCTCACTTTCTCCCTCCTTTGTAAATTCTTCCTTCTTGGCTTACTTGGGTAATGCATTGCTGTGAATTTATCAATTTTGCTTTTTGTTCTATATTGTAATCAAACTTGGCGAAATTTCCATCTCATGCAGGATATGTTTAGTGCAGACTTTTGCCATTACAGGGATCAAATACAGCTCTCCAACGCTTGCTTCCGCTATGGGTAATCTAATTCCTGGCATTACTTTTCTTCTTGCCGTTTTTTTCAGGTGGGGAATCCATTACCACATCTACTTTTTCTGATTTTTTTTTCTAGTATTTGCGTATCATTTCAAGTTATTGTTGATATATGAAGTTGATGCAGTAGCTGATTATCATACTTGATTTCAGTGGTTAAGACTTGAATAAGTGGATAGTTGATTCATGTTACATCTTTTTTTCTTTGTTTTTAGGAAGAATAGTCATAGAAGTATGTGGAAGTTGCGGAAGAATGTTAAGTGTCAAGATTAGTAACATATGAAATAATTCAGATAAGCACATTACACAAAATAAGATAATTATTTGATTTGGCTCGACATAACTTTTGCCTACATCCAGTTTAGTTATTACAAAGATCAATCACATGTTACCTATCATATCCAGAACCCATTCCCTCTTTCAGTTTGTTTTAAACCGCTCTCCATATACAGAGAACATACCTTTTTAATCCCTCACATGCTTTTTTCCTTGTCTCTTATACTCTACTTCTGATTTT
>JANKKB010028693.1:0-16180 GCA_026225775.1 Bursera palmeri | reverse complement strand
GTTTATTTTTTATTTATTCTTTCTTTGTGTTAAAATTAAGGAAAAAAATTTCAGCAGGGGTAAATATGTACTTTTAAGAATTAAAATTAACAGTTGATTAAAAAAAGCAAACCTCAGGGGTCTTGTTGATGAAAGTAGTAAACTTGCTTTCTACTTGAAATTAAACCAAAATACAAGGGTACTATTTGAAATTGTCCCGTATTTAAATTATTATATATCCTATGTAAATCTTTTTCTAAGTGCATCTTCGTTTGGGCACCACACAGAGTGCTGAATAAGATGTACTAGCCACATAAGATATTATAATTACTCAATTGCTTACTAAGAAGGAAAGAGGCCTTGAAGAAAAAATCAATTCTAGCCTCAGAAAACACATCATAGAAAGCAAGAAAAAGCAGGGTAAGAATTTAATAAAACAAAAACAACTTTTGACAATAGTAAGGTAAGAATTTAATAAAACAAAAACAACTTTTGACAATAGTAAGGCAGCAACCTGATTATACTCGGGTAAGTCCCCATTTTCTATCGCCAACCGGGCATGAGTTTCATAAACCTGAAAAAGAGTCAAGATGAGTTCCAAGTAATAATAATAATAATAATGTCAAAAAGGTACAAAGAACATCATTCTCTTAATGCAAAACAGGGACAGAAGAGGTGGTTGGATGGGGGAGTGTGAAAATTTATATGTCGGTAGCATATATACCTTAACTGTTAGCTGATTGCGTATCCGTTGGACAGTTAGATCTTGGCGAATAGACTTCAACTGATCACATTTGTAAAGGTAGTTCTTCTGAGAATTCTGAACCATGACGAGAGCTTTTTCCAACACTTCTTCTGGTCTCACCTGAAGATTGTGCAAAATTTATTGATGATTTACCATTATAAATTCTGTTTTAACTCAAAATGCCAAGAAAATCAATAATGAAACAAGATTGATAATTACAGTGGAAGGATCGGGTGCAGAGGTAAGGCGCAGATATCGTTTTTCAATTTCCTGGCAGGTCCCCTTCACAGTCAATGCATCCCAGTCAATGTCTTCCACAGCCCTGCTGCCACCCTCTTCAAAGTTTTTGCTAATTACTAAGGCACTAGCCCGCCGTGCATACAAGTTTCCACAACCAGCATTTTTTGGTTTGAAGTGATTAGTTGCAGTTCGATTTCCCTGCCCTTTTTCAAAACGCTTAGAGCGATTTTCACGCCTCATTCTTTCCTCCGGTGAATTAGCCAGAGCTATTGCACCAGAATAATATGCTGTTAAATTTTGTTCCTTATCACTATCACTAGATGCATCCCCATTATCTGGAGCAGTAAAACCATCAGCAGCAGCAAGACGCTGCCTCTTGACTGGTCTCTGAGCATTTCTGTTTGCAGATTTCTGCTCTGACAACAGAAATTTTACATTATTTAAGCCACCATCCTTGCTCATATTCCCACTTATTGGCTGCAAGAAATTCAATTAACTGATTCAGTAGTTAAACCAAAAATAACTAGCTCTAGAATTGATAAAGTTAATATTGGTTTATTGGAACTTAACAACAAAATGGCGACTCAAACCTCTGTAACTCCAGAACTAAAAGAAAAGGTAGTCAAGAATACCTTTCTATTCTTATCATTGGCTTGAATCCAACCACTAAATTGTGCAGGATCATCAGCAGCAGAAGCTAGTTTGTTAACCATATTCTCCTCAGGCAAGGGCTCCCACCTACTCTTGGTTCGTCTGCTTGGACTCCTCTTAGACTTTGGTAATGAAGAAACAGGAGTTGAACTCTGCAAACTGCTATAGAGCATAAATTTTTTAAAGGAAAGCAACACCACTAGACTCAAAAATTAATAGCATACTTTCAATCTAACATCTGTGAGAAGGTCAAGAAAAGAAGGAAAAAATCAAAGGAATTTTCAAGGGGGGTAGAGAAAGCACATACTCCTTATTGACCATTTCTGCATTAGGGAAAGGGAAAAGAGGTTCAGTATCCCAGTCTCGGGTGGTTAGTGTCCCATCAGCAGTTGCCTTGGTAATAATCTGACAGTCAGAAAAGAGAGGAAAAAAATACTTGAGATGTTACTAAATCACAAAAAAGTACTGACAACTTGTCCTAGCAATGAAGCTCCTTAAAACAAGTAAAAAGCTAAATAGTTAATGTGACGAACATATTTAGGAAGATGGAGAACTGATGACACACCCAAATAAAAAAATCCTTCAACTTTCCATAGTATCTTTTATGACTTCTATCTCAACTTGATATAAAAATTTAAATACTGTTTTCAAACTTATGCCCATATAATACTTCTAAAATAGCATCAAATATATTGTAAAAAACCTTGTACAGAAAGAATATAAAGCATGAGTGACACACTACAGTTTCCGATATGGTACTGGTTGTGGATCACAGAATTTGTTATTCTACTCTTTCTTCATTACTCATGTTGCTCCAAAATCAGAAGTGTAAATTCTCGTAATTTGTTTGAATTTTGCCTGATTGCTAAAACATTTAAGCCAATTTGAAGTTATACTACATGTCACCATGACCAATAACCCATGCTAAAAGTGTGATTAAGGCAATGGACTGTTCCATGTCATACTTGGGAGTAAACAACTGCTTCCTAAAATAACTTTAGTTGCATGCCAAAGCACTTCCATTCTAAGAAGTGTCTTCATATAGTTAATAAATAAAGTAAGGGTAATTACAAGAAGTAGACTCACCTCCTTCAAAACAGCTTGACAAGCTGTCATTTCTGTATCATCTTTACACCGAGCCAAAGCCCTTTCAACATAACCACGAAGTGACTTAGGGAACATACCAGGCTACAAAGCAACAATAAAGTCATTAGCTGCTGTATGAAGATCACCAATTTCATCAGAAAGATAATACCCAAAACTAACATAGCCTAAGTGTATATGACAATATGACTAACTAACAGACAAAGATCTCTGATATAAACAAATTCCACTTATTTTTTCGAAAGCACCTGTACATCACAATTGGTGTACTATAACTAATCAACCAAGAGCCAGAATAAACCTTCAAAAGACATAAAAATTCAGCACAGAAAAATTCTATTGGTGGGCCTCCTATACTGACGAATGCCTCAAAGTCATCAACAGCAAGAATAGGAATATATACTAAGGATTGCAGCTGAAAGACATCAATATTTTAGTAAATGATGCAGAGAAGAGAAGTGATCCCAAGAAGCTCAGCAAACTCTTGAACTAGCCTCTTTCAAAATGCAATCTCAATTCCTTGAATCATAAAGGCCTTAGTCAAGAAGATCAATTAACTCTATGCTCACAGAAATAAAAAGAGAGAGAGAGGAGTAGGTATAAAATCCATGTCTAACATGCAGATATTTAACCAAGGGCATTTTAGTTCTCCACAAGAAATATCACAAGTACTCTATAAATACCAGTTTAACGAGGCACTAAACAACAGAACCATGATCTCACCGAAAAAAACAACACACCTTAAGTATTGAAGCAGCAGCAGCATCATGAGAGAAAACTTTCTCCTTTGGCTTTGGCAATGCAACGCTGGTATATGCAGGTTTAGCCACAAGAACAGCTGTTGAGCTATCCCTATCGGTTTTTGGTAAACCTTTCGCCAAATTTGAAGCAATCCTAGGATTTGTTGGAATCTGCATTTTGCTTACCCGTCGATTATCTAACAATGGAGAAGTTTGTACAGGTGGTGATTGATAACTCTGGGGTTGAGCAGTGGGATACTGTGAATTGGGTCCTTGAGGAAATGCAACTTTCTGTGGGTCCTGAAAGTTACCATAAGAAGTTTTTGAATCCACAGGCTTTTGAAGTTGTGGTTGCCCAGGACTGACAAGTTGACTTTGAAAACTTGGAGCCCCTTGTTTCCAGTAACTATCATAAGAACTGTTAATTATTGCAGCAGGCTGAAACGAAAAACAGAGTAAATGACAATTTATATATCTAGCCAATTATTATCATCTGATAATATCAGCAAAAAGAGAGTCAACTGAAACACCATAAGACCAAATAGTACTGTTTGATATCTCAAAAACAAATTCTAAACTATTAACAAGTTGACTAAAGTACTAGGGAAACAAAAATTTTGAGGGTTATTCCTACTTTTAAAACAATGCACATATGTTTAATTTCTCAAGCAAAGAACAACCAGTTGAATCACCCACTAGATTTTGACTAGTAATTAACACTATGACATGTGCTACTAGAATAAATTACAAAACCAATTTCCCAAAGCTCCCAAAATTTTAATAAAGCACAATTAAATCTTCAATGAAAATGATCTTAAAGCATATGTCTATCACTATTTTATCAAAATACCTGACCAGGAGCTATTAACGAAATTAAGATATTCATAACACATCACTGTAAGCAACTTGTTTATGCAAGTGTACGAGGCCACCTAACTTCACCTACAACTCATATGAAAGAAAACTCAAACCTGCAACGAAGGCATTTGAGATGAATTGGTGTCCTGCTGCCAAGGAGAGGTGAATGTGGTAGGAGGCTGGCTGTTTGTAGGGGGTGGTTGGCTATTTGTAGTAGGGTATCCAGCAGTAACACCAGGAACTTGACACACCTGGCTAGATGTACTTGAAACAGACAAGTTTTCCGTCCCTGGAGCACAACTAACTTCAGTTCGACCATAATAGTCCGCCCATTGCTTGTATTGTTGTTGATAATGCAGTGAAGTTGCAGGTACTGTACTAGAACTATAAGTGCTACTTGTGTCTGCAGTGTAGTTTGCATATTGATGAGAAGTATAATTTGCATAATTCCCTTCATTCCATGAGTTGGTCTGATTACTGTAACCATTGCTTGGGTAACCTCCAGCTGTCTGATAATCACCAGGATTGTGGTAAGTGCCTGAATAACTTGCAGATGCAGCATAAGACCCTGTATTCTGAAACGAAGAAATAGGCTGATAAGGAGCACCTGTGTTTTGATATGCTCCTACAGGCTGAGGGTATGAATGGTTAGGTTGCTGCTGATAAGAGCTATAGTAAACTTGGTATCCTGTGCTTCCATAACCATATGGATCACTAGAATTGGTGTATGAAGTATAGCCATTGTAGTCTTGTGATACATTTGTTGTTCCCAAACTTGATGAACTTGCAAGGGATGTCGGTACATCTTGAAAATTTCTTACAAGTGGTTCTGTCTGCTGATCATGGTGGTGTGTGGAATTTGGAAGATTTCCATTCTCTGTGGAGCGATTTTCCACTCCATGCATGGCCCATGACACAGCTCCAGATCCGGTTGGCAAGGGAAGATAAGAATTCTGTGAGTGGCTTGCATCAACAATGTATCGATTCTGTAAAAGTGTAATAAAAAAATATATATTAAACATATGACATAATGGGAATCAAACAGAATATAACATATACCGAAGACATTAAAAATTTTCAGTACCAGGATACAAAGAAAAAAGGATAACATCAATAACAAGCTAACAATCCAAGCAACCAGTATAAACTGGAAATGAAATTCTGAACAAAACATCTAGAGTTTGACTACTCAATAAAGGATCCTGCTTAAAGGAAAAAACGAACAGCATGTAGGATGTTGAATGGCCAATTTACGAATTATAAATCTTTAAACCAAACAAATTGTGACAGGTAAATCAGTTTCCTCGTAGCTTTACTGATTAGAGGTTATTTTCAGGAAGAGAGAGTAATTATAGCAACAGAAGTAAGCTGTTGTATGAGGAGGATAGACGTAACTAGTTCATATCAGCATTTTTTTATAGTTTCTAATAGTTATCTTAATACAAACCTCAGTGCATTGAGGCAGCACATCGCAATCCAATTCAATTCAATTAATAAAATCGGCCACGTTCTCTTCCAAATATACACAAATAGATCTACCAGCTTGCTAAGGAAAAGCCAATCCTTCTAATGCACCCACTATTACTTACTTCTGGCTATGGTAACTACAAATTTCCCTCTCTTTTGGTAACTCAAAAATCCCTAAAACCTACTTAGCAAACTCAAGTTCCCCTGCCAAAGCCTCACAATCGTGGGAAGCAAGAAATCTGTGACCTTTCACCAGGTAACAGACCTCGGAAACCATGCACTAAAATCCAATTCCAATTGATTCATTAGTTAGATCAGCAAACTGTTCTTCTGAATCCATAAAACTCTAATGGAGATACATCTTTTACTAAATGAGAGCAAAACTCAAAACCCCATTCATTAACAAATTCCACTTCATTCATTCAAATTTACAGCATCAAATAAACACAAATAATCAATTACCTCGACTAAATTAGGGTCAAGTGAACCTACGGTCTGCGTGTTGGCTCCTTGATTCATCATCCCATTAACATCCTAATTAATCAGACTATAGTACAATCAGCACAAGCATAGAAAAAACAAAAACACAAAACCCTAAATCGAAAAATCCAAAACAGAGCAACACTAACCTTCCAACAACGAGGGAAAAAAACCCGAAATCGACCACGAAAAGCGAGTAGGTTCGCTTGGAAGATCAGCAGCAGAGAATAACAAATTATGATCAAAAATAGAAAAAATCAAACCAAAAAAAAAAGAAATAGAGAAAATAATAATCTTCTGCGTAAAAGTGTTATTTATTCAGCAATTTTTCTTTAAAAAAAATGAATAAAGCAGAAACTGAAACAACAGAGTCAAATGAAAGAGGGACCGATATAAAGAGAATCGGAAAAAAAGTTTTTGTATTGGACAGGAGATAGAGATGGAGAGAGAACTTTTTTGGGTCGTGTTTGGTTTAACGTTGGCGGTCGAGAAAGATAATTATTATTTGGGTAAACAGGCTTTTCGTTGTTAGTAGAGAATAATAATGTTTCTATTTTATTTCTGCGCAGGATTTCAAGTTTTAACTTCAATTTTTTTAATTTAATTTTTTAATTATTCTTTACTTTTGCTCGCTTCCATTATGAAAATCTAGAGTTAGAACATTACGCTTTGCATCATGATTAAAATTTTAAATTAAGATTTTTGATTATGAATATCTAATCCATTCTTTTTTATCATAGAAACTATTATTCATTATAAAGCATTCTTTTAGCATATGTGAACCTTAGGTTAAATATTTTTAAAAATATTATATTTATAAAATTTGCATAAAAAGTTATGTAATACAAAATAAATAAATTAAATATTGATAAATAATACGATATTAAATGAATGATGTCACCTGAAATATTATTATTAAAAAAATATTATATAGTATTATAAATAATCAAAACATTTGAATTATATGTAATGGATGAATGATGAGGACTTATGTCAAAAAAATTAAATGTTATTTTAATATTATTAATAGTTTCAAAAAGTAAATTTTAACCATAAAAAAATAAATTACAATTTGTGTATATTTTGAATAAATTGACATAATATATATATATATAAAACAATCCAACTGATCAACATTAAGAAGAAGACTAGAGGACCAATATCATTAAAAGATTATTGAATATTGAACATTCATATCCGGTATTTTATAAGACTATTATTATACCAATCTCTCAATTCTTTTTCTTATTGTATTACATCTTTTTAATTAACGGCCATTTTTAAATGATAGATAATTTATTAAATTATTTTATAAAATATTAATTTTAAAAACATTTTTTAATTTTTTTAAATGTATCCCATCTCTTAGCCCAATGGATGCCTTGTTTCTTTGGACCATTTTCTAAATTTGAAGTTTAAATAATTTCGTTTTATGAATATTGTGAAATTAATTATCAATATTATCATTCTTAATCTAATAAACCTCCTAATTTTTTTTTTATTTTAAATTATTTTCAACGTTATGACGATGGTCAATCCCTTGACGTCACGAATGTTGGACAGTATGGGAACGTTCACACTTCACAGGGGTAAAAACGATAATTACAGCTTTGGCTCATTGCTTGCGTGCCTTCGCCTGATAGATTAGTACAAGTTTCAGTACTTACACAGAATCACAAAAAGATCCGCGAGAGTATTTAGAAATAAACCAGAAAGCTTCTTCAGCCGTTTCTGGAAATTCTGCTTTTGCCTCTGCAGCTATCTGCTTATAGACACAGGGGATATTGCTCTTTAATTTCAGATTTGACTTTCTGCTTATACATTAGCGAAATTCTGAAGTTGTAGCCTACTAGGTCTATGATTTATACTGTTCCTCAACTTGCTAGTATTGTACTTCAAAATGGCGTTTGGTGACAAATGACAATTCAAAGCAATTTACGACCTGAACATTGTCATTCTACAAAAATCATATTGCAACATGGGAAGGGGATATTCTGAGTCTGATCGTGACAAGGGACGAGGCTAAGTGGCCAACAGAAGCAGATTTTCACCATTTATGATTTCCAAGTGGTGGATGAATCCAATTTTCAACTCCCAATGAATCCTCTTTCTTCAATCAGAGGGTCAAAATCGAAATATTGTTTTCTAACGGGACATGAACAACTTTCTCTCTCACTTTCGGCTGGTTAAGATTAAAATTATATCCAATAAAGATGCATACACTTTTTTAAGTGCAGAAAATCAAACGGCTGTCAGGTCATGATGTCATGGTCAAAAGTGGTAGGCATTTGAGTATGCCATAATGCCAACAAGGGGTAGACTTCCAGTCAACGATATAGTCAAAACAAACTCTATAGCCCTCCACTCTTACATTATCTAAATCTCACTAGTCACTACTCCAAGCAACTTTCGCCGTCAAACAGTTCATAACTACAATAACATTCACCAGAATCCAGGAAATTCCAGAGCAGCTGCTTTTAGCATCATCACATCCTATTTGAGAGTATCAACCATTCCTCCTATTTAACAGTAATCTCCGATGTCATCTCCACCAACTAAAGAGGAAATCAAATTTTGAATGGTTTTGAATTTGTCATTATAATTCTATAAACATGATACACTCGGGACAACTAGGTCAAAGTAATAATTAAAAAAACAATAACCGAGAAGCCAGTCGAGTCATCGTCCGGAAATCAGCATAAATTATGAGCCAACACAAGATTTTTAATTTCACAGTGCTCATATGCTGCACTGTCATGAGCCAACTCCTACTCTGAACAAGCGCAACTTTTTTCATTCTAAAATGTTCCCTTTAGTTATAACTTCGAGAAGATTTTGATTGTTAGGGAAAATTTTTTGAATGACTCTGGAGTAAGACTTAATTAACTATCTAATGTGCGTGCGCCACATTTAGGAATCCTTCTCAAATAATCCTGACGTCAAATAGATTCTGTTAAGATGGATTTTTGATCTTAAATGACTTCTATACCCTTTTAATAATTATTGGATAATATCAATTTGCATTTATGTTCAAAAAATAATTTGAAAAGATAAGAATTAAATATTTAGAAATAAGGTTTTGTTCTTTGCCGCTCTCTCTCTCTCTCCTTACTCGCCCTCTCTCTCCACCAACTCTCCGCCAGCACCTCATCTTGCATATCTGGATGTTGTTTCTGTTTGTCTGTTGCTTGATTTATATTATAGATGTGGTCTGGAAACTACTTTGAATATTGAATCTCTCTGGTTTCTAGAGCTATCCATTTTTATTTTTCTCAATTTTTGGTGTATTAAGAAGTAAGTTAGTCGTTCTTAATTTAATAGGATATAAAGTTACCAATTTACCCCTCAAAATCCAATTTTAACGAAAGCAATTTAACGGCCGGATTATTTCAGAAGACCACTTAAAAATTGGCGGATATCGGCGTTACTAGGCCTTATATCAGGATCTTAATAATTATAATTATAATATTGGCATTGCAATTCCTACTATGGTTCAATTATTGTCTTGGTTATGAAATGATAATAACGGATGTGATAAGACCCATTCATATTGGTTGCTTATACATGGGGAATGCCTTCGTAAACTCACGCAAGTCAAACAATAATGAACAAAAACATAGGACCAAAACTATATGATATTATCAACGATTTAATTAACCCATAAAGCAATTATATAAATTATCATAATTATTTTGTACCAGTAGAAATACATTTGATTTAAGTCTACATTGAATCCATTAAAATTGAATTTTATAGGATACATAATTTTTACTTTTTTTTAATTAAAAAATTGAATTGGAATGGGTTGAAACATTAGAAAATACTTTTTTTTTTTATAATTTTTACCTTTTAATTAAAATTAAGATGCATTTATTTATTATCGACCAATTCTAAGTAAATACTATATAATAAATAAAAATAGAAGACCTTTAACTTTTAGAGCATGATATTTCTAGTTATTTTAGAGACTGACTAGAGCAAATGAAGCAGAGCTAATAAAAACAAGAGACATAATCATAAATCGTTCGTGTGGATACTCTAAAATCCTAACCCTATGACCAGAGTACACTAAACGGAACATCCAAACAGTCTCAAGACTTCAATCTTCACGAGTTCCGACCCTTAGCTCCAGCAAATATTCAGATTCCGGTTATCAGCCACGCCGCAAGCGCACAACTCAGCTAACTCTCAGAGAAAGTTGAAAACGAAAACGTTCCTACTATTACCTGCAAATGCTGTTGCGTGCTAGAGTGTTAGAGCTATGTTGCTCTCGACGCTCACTATTCCCCACCTCTAATCGCCTCTGTGTCAAATTCACGTTCTCATCTTTATCTGAATCCAAGGTTTGCTTACAGATATCTCTTTCATGCTCAGTTTGTTTGCCGAGTGAACGTAGGAGAAGAGAACAGAATAGAAAATTAAGTTCGGTTTAATCTTTCGTTAACTCAACATTATGACAAAATGTAAGTCTGAGTCAACTACTTTTGAACACGGCATCTTTATGTTCCTTTCTTTTTCAAAAATCCTAACTGCATTAACATAGAATTAATGAGGACTTACATGGACAAATATATTTTGAATTTGATTTGAAATTTAAACTCAGATTATGTTTGGAAGGTAAACTGTTGAAGGAAGGTTGTCTCATCCTGTTAATTATTTTCCAAAGTTTAAATAAATTTGATTTCAGGTAATATTTTTTTAATTACTTTTTATTATAATTTTGTGTCAGGTATTGCATTCTAAAAATAAGGAATGTGATGATGATTTTTTGACATGGTTGGAGAAGAAGGCCGGGGTTGAGATTTCAGCGGTGCTTTCTATCGGCAAATCTGCATATGGCAGGTTTTTTATAAATCTCTTTGTTGCAAATGTCTCATTAGTATTTTTTTTTTTAAGTTCTAGCTGAAACATGGTAGAGAAAATTGAATATAACAATATTTGTGCATATTTAGCTCTAACTAAACTTGGTTTTAGCATATAATGGGAGGTAAAAAAGTCTCAACCATCCCTTCATTGGGTAGTGGGCATATTATCAATCGAAGCGCTTCAACTGTGCAATTGATTGATTTTGGTTAATCTGATAGAAATTTGGAAAGGTTTCTGATTTTGGTTGATGATGGCTTGTTTCTCGATCTTTAATTCTTGATGGCTTCATCTTCTACACAATGCAGACTGGATTTTTTATTGTTCAATAGTAAATGTGATTTTATGTCAGCTGTTATTATAAGACGCCATGCCAACTTGGTTTGGATTCTTATTTTTTAGAATGATTGGTGTTATTTTAAATACAAAACTGTGAATGGCAACTTCTCATGGAAAATATTTAATTCATCCGGTGGAAAATGTTCGATCGTGCTTGCGCTATCTTGTTATGGGCATTGTGATAAAGATTTTTTTTTTTTTTTTTCAAATCTTTCTTGTTCAATGCAGATTACTATTTGCTTCTAAAAATATAAAAACTGGAGACTGCATATTAAAAGTTCCTTATGATGTGGTAAAGTACTACTCTTCCCATACTCATATAAAAACAAGTCTTTGATATACTTTACCACACTCTCCTAAGCTGTATCACACTGTACCGAGTATACTAAGTTATAACTTGTACTTTTGTTTCTTGATTTTTCAGCAAATAGCACCCAATAATCTCCTTCCAAAAATCAGAACTTTGTTTGGTAATGATGTTGGGGATGTTGCAAAGGTTGCTTTAGTCATTTTGTTTGAGCAGAAAATGGGTCAGGTAATTCTATGAAAAATTAATTTTTTAATCTTGGTAGATTTTTGGGTTGGATTTTGTTTTCTTGTTTCTCCTAGCAGCTTACATCGTGAAGCTCAAGGAAATCTGAATAATGAATGACTTACTTGTTTGTCTTGTTTTGCAGGATTCGGAATGGGAACCTTACATCAGCAGACTTCCTCAGCCTGGAGAAATGCATAACACAGTAAATCTTTTATTTTCATATAAATATATGCATATTTCTTACCATTTCAAAACCATAAATATTGTGAAAATGTTTAACTTCTTATTATATTATGTGTGTATACATAACTAGTGATATTGTAAAAGCTTCGGGAACTTAACATTTGCAGAGGATGCCTTTTTGTTTTAATTCGTTTAAAATTTTCTTGTTCTAGCCATTTTTCTTCCTTTCTTTTAGAACACTTGATTTTTATGCATTGCATAACAGTTTTTCCACGTTATACCATTTATTATATATAATGTATGGATATGATAATTGAATAAATTAGTTTTCAAGTTAAATAGAATACTCATGACTAAATCTCTGCAGATATTTTGGAGTGAAGATGAGTTAGATATGATTCGTCAAAGCTCATTATATCATGAAACAGTTAATAAAAGAATTCAAATTGAGAAGGAATTTTTTGCAATTAAACCAGTAAGGACTTTTTGCTTTTCGTTATATACTTATAACATCATTTTGATAGAAGCTTAATTGATATAACTGCCATAATTGTCATCTTGCCTTGGGAGTTGCAACAGTGATGACAGTATCTTTTACCATCTTCAGGCTCTTGAACACTTCACTGAAGTTTTTGGTCATATCACACTTCAAGATTTCATGCATGCATATGCTTTAGGTAAGAATTTAATTTGATTCAACATACATGTATTATCTGTTATTGTATTCTTCTTTACGTTAATTCTCATTTTGAAGAAAGGAGCTTACAGCTGTAAGCTCTGATTCGTTTCTGAATCTTTTTGGAGGCTAAGTATTTCTTTTTCGCATTTCATGATCTCACTGTGAGTTTATTTCATGATATATTGGAGTGCTCGTTTTTTCATTGAGTTGATTGTACTTGCATGTAAAGCAAAAAGTGAATTGTCACAAAGGGTACCATCGAATTGTCTCTGTCTCAAGTTATGGTTACTGCTGAATTAACTAACCTGTATGATGTCAGTGGCGTTCAAGCCACCCTGAGCATTCTTTGCATATGGCTTATCTTATTAAGTCCCATTTTAGTGTTTAATGCTTATGTTTTTATAATGTTGTCTTCATTTCCTTTTTTTCTTTTTTTTAATACTTTCCATACTTTTTTGTATATTTAAAGTCTATTTGAGTTTATTGACTATATTGGTGGGATCTGCCAGTTGAATCTCGAGCTTGGAGAAGCACGAAGGGTGTGTCTCTGGTATCAAATTTATAAAGATGTCATCTATACAGAAACTTTGGACATTTACTACATGTGTAACTTTAATTTAGGATGTCTATTTCTTTGGGTGTTCTATAGATTCCATTTGCAGATTTTTTGAATCATGATGGGGTTTCAGAAGCAGTTGTATTAAATGATGAAGAAAATCTATTGTCAGAGGTATATTCTCTCTTTCTTGTTAATTTTTCTGCTCTCTCAAGGGAATTAAACAGTATAATACCAGAATCAACTGTCTATCCTCTTATGTTTGATAGATTTACTATAATTTTTAAATCAGTTGGCATAACTAAGGTGTACTTAATGTGAAGTTATAACATAGGTATAGACAGAAAATGGTTTCCATTAAAAATTGCTCTTGTTCCTATTGCTATTAAGGCGCAAAATCTCCATTATTGGAGCTAATTTTGCATATTTTTTGATATGGTCGTGAAAAGCTCTATGTCTAAATTTAATACCCTGAATTTGTCAGTGCAGGTCATTGCTGATCGTGATTATGCACCCTGTGAAGAGGTCAGATGCTTCATAATAAAATAATTTCTTCTATTCTATAGAAAAAATCCTACTTAAGCATTGTAACCTTTTCTTTTCTTTCCTTTCCAGAAAAGGATAGTTTCTAATTGTTGGTATTTCTAAAGTAATGAATGTGAACTATCTGGTTTATACAATCTGGATTTCTCTTGATACACTTGTCCAGGTACTAATTACATATGGAAAATTCCCAAATGCTACCTTGCTGTTGGAATTTGGTTTTACACTTCCATATAACAGTCATGATGAGGTTAGTTTTGAGAAGTTTTACAGTGGTTCTTATCTGTGAAGGGATGGTTTTGATACAGATCAGATGATTCTGCTTGCATGCCATACTTCTAGTTGTATATCTTTTTCGTTAGAAGTAGTGGCCGTGTTCTTCTCCATTTCTGATACATTACATTTACATACATACTGTTAGCTTTTATTGTATCTTCTTGCTTCTCTCTTTGCATTTATGACACTAATCATTGGCTGAGATCTTTGTATAAGAGTATGTTTATTTCTGGTACATGGATTGTGGCTAAAGGATTTTTTCATATATTTCAATTTTAATGAAATGATGTCAGTGACTATCAGGTTCAAATCCAGATTAATATACCCCATCAGGATCCTCTATGTGAAATGAAGTTGGAGCTTTTGCGAAGACAGTGTCTGCCAAACATTAAATATGCCAATGGCTTCAAGCCTTATAGGGAGTCTTTCACAATCAAGTTGGTACTATTGCTTGATTCCTTTTATCTTAAACATCATTGCTACTTGGTCTTAAAATTACAATGCGTGAAATCTAAAGGAACTAAGAGTACATAGATCAGAGTGAAGCTTGGTTTCTGAAATAAAAATGCTTTAAGGTTTAGAGTCTCTGAAATGTTGGTGTGGTATTATATGATATTAAAAACGTATAGAACACAGCCTGTGTGGATGGAGCAATTACAGTATCATAATAAATCCTGCTTAAATTTTTTGTTTGTGTGATTGTTTGAAAACTGGGTGTCAATCATGGTGTCTGCATGACTTGATACCTATTCCTGTTCTCTGAATTCTATTTTAGCTTCATTTTATAAAGTTTTCTTCTTCTTTCTCCAATTGATAGGAAACAAAAAGGAATTATTTCAAATCTAATGAAGCTTTCATTTAATGAACTTCACAATATATTATGTCCACATCTTTTTGAGCTTGAGAAATTTCCTCTATCCCCAACTATGCATGTATCGGATGCATGACTTCAGTGATCATACAATCAGCACACTTTTTTTTTTTTTTAATCATGTAGAGAAGTGAGGTCAGCTAGAGGAAAAGGGAAGGGTCTTCCACAATCACTTCGTGCATTTGCTCGTGTACTATGATGCACCTCTCCTCAAGGTCTTTTACATCATTTACTTCTATGAGGTTTACTATGTTTCAGAACTGGCATTTCTCTTGGGCCAGGTAAGTCCCCACTTATCATCCTTAGTTATAAAATCTCAGATCTGTATGATTTATCCATGGAAGCTGCGCAAAATGATGGTCGACTGGCCAGACGTCCTTTGAGAAACAGCGGCCAAGAGAGCCTAGCACACAATTAACCGAGGCATATAATGACTCTATTGAGGTAGATACTGCTAAACTTCTTAACACATTACAATTTTTATTAAAGCTTAACCTAAAAGATAAGTGATTCTTTAATCTTTCTTCTAAAGATATCCAACATAGAAGTAAACACTGGTACTGCATGCATGAGTATACAACAAACAAAAATTATGTGAATTTTTTTCAAAATGATCACATGTTATCAACTGTAGTAACCTGTTAAGAAGGTGGACACTTCTAACCCATACACGTCTAATTAGATTCTTAATTTTATGAGAAAGATGATAAAAGCGGTCAGATTAGTAGTAGTTATATTCATTTACGTGATGAAGGAGTATCGTAATACCAAATATTGAACAATTGCATGCCTGAAGTGTGGTTATATCAGTTTTCTTTATGGAAAAGTTTGGTTCATTTTGAACTCCTGACGTATGTCTACAGTCGTTGGGGCCTGTAATTTCTCCTCCAAATAATAGATTTGTTATTCGAAAGAAAATGGCTCGAGATCTCCTCATTGGCGAGCTTCGTGTTCTCAAATCTGCATCCGCATGGCTGAAGAATTATTGTGCAAACTTGACATCAATCAAAATCCACCATTCGTGAGGATATTAACTGATTATTGCATAGCTTTTCAATAACAAGGGAGAAA
>JANKKB010028692.1:0-16175 GCA_026225775.1 Bursera palmeri | reverse complement strand
ATCGGAAGGCATTTTATCACTCTTTCAAAAGCTAGTTATAGCATGCAATTGCTAAAAATGTGAGGTAGCTCATTGCAAATAAGAGCTGTACGCTTTTTCTCAATCTCGCATTTTTCTTGAAAAATGGCTCTGATGTTCTATTATCGTTTCACTGTTAGGAATTGGGATGCCCAGGACGCTTTTTATGTTTTACATGATATGGTTTTTTATAATATGTTGTTTACAATATTGAAGATTGTTAATTTTAGAAGTAGAAGAATTGTCACTGTCATTGGTGTTCTGTGGCATGTGATGTTCACTTTGTTGTGTTTGTTGTAGGGTCTGTTGCAAAGTGAGGTTGAAGGTGTTGATAATGAAAATGTTGGTTTCTATGGAAGATGTGTGCTTCATGCTAATCAACACTTGTGTGAATCTGGTAGTGATCCCATTGACATTGAGGTGGATTCTTCAGGGGAAAAGGAATTAACCTGTGCTAGGACTGAGGTATTTTTTCCTTTGCTTGAAGGTTTTCTTTCGGTGAGGAGGGGATGGGAGAATTGTATGGCTACCTGAAGAACATTATTGTGTTTCTTCTTTTAATCTTTGTAATAGGGTTACAAGGGTCGTAAACGTGATGGCTTTTGGTATAATCTTTATGGCCAATCAAGAGGAAAGAGTGGATGCCTTGTTCCTCAGGAGCAGTTAAATGCTTGGATTCACATTAATGGGCAGAAGTCATGTACACAGGTCCTTTCAAAATTGCTAGCTTCAGAGATTGAGTACGATTGTCGGGTACTGTCAACCTGCTTTATACCAGTTGATTATGATTGGTTATTCAATTGTTTTAATTAGAGCTGAGTTGGCATTAAAACTCAGGAATCACTTATGATAAGCTGACATTCTGTATCAAAATGACTCTCCTTTTCATGATACAGGCATTTAATTATTATAAAAGTGCATGTGTTTTATTGAATCTGCCATAAAATTGAAAAAGATATGATCTATGTAACCGAGTTTAAGGGAATGTTTATGTAAGAGTATGTGGTTTTCTTCATAATTACTTGAGCTTATAGATACTTTCTGAATTGATTTCTTCTTTCTAGCTAAAAATGTACTATTTTGAAACAAATCTCATGTAAAAACCTATGGCTTCTATGACTAAAACAGTTTTTGTATTTCACCATTCTTGTGAGACTTTTGAGGTACATGTTGGACTTTTTGTTTTTAAATTGTATCGTTTCGTTATATTTTCCTCCAACTGAAAACAGTCAAGGGGTTATGTTCAGGTTTTTGTGCCTTCCGTAATATTTAAATCTAGTTTCTTTCCTTAATTGCGAATATTAACTGTAGCATTCTATGTTTTAGATCTTTGCAACATGATTGTTTAGCAGCCACCAGTGTCTTAATTTCTTTTTTATTTCTTGTTTGCAGAAAGAATATGCCCGCTACAAGCAATCAAAGGGTTGGAAACATTTGGTAGTTTACAAGTCTGGTATACACGCGCTTGGTCTTTACACAACTCGGTTCATTTCCCGCGGTGAAATGGTTTGACCTACTTGTCTCGTAAATTTGAAATCAAATTTTCCTATGACTATAAATATAATGTGCTTACATTTCATAGGTAGTTGAGTATGTTGGTGAAGTTGTTGGACTACGTGTAGCTGACAAAAGGGAAAATGAGTATCAGTCAGGAAGAAAACTACAATATAAGAGTGCTTGCTACTTTTTCAGGATTGATAAGGAACATATTATTGATGCAACCTGCAAGGGGGGGATTGCACGTTTTGTCAACCATTCATGCCTGGTAATGTCTCCAAGTCTGTTATTTATAGTATTTTCCCTTTTTTGTTAGTATAATAGTCAATAGCCTAACATCATTAGGTGATCCATCATGCAACAAATCTGGAACATCTAAAAATTTCTTCCGAATATGAAATCTTAGTCAAGTTCACTTTCTTAGATATAAACGTGAACTCTGTTATGGCCTAGTTTTAATAGGGTCTTTCCTCTTATACTGGATAGCACCCGTAGCATTTAGATGATGAAACAAACTAAGATCAGGCCCATACAATGGAGTGAATGAGTTGGAGATGCCTTAGTTTACAGAAAAAATTTTAGGTCTTACTTATTGTGTTATGTGAGGCTGATTCTTTGTTCTCATTTTATTTAACCAGCCAAACTGCGTTGCGAAAGTGATTTCCGTAAGGAACGAAAAGAAGGTAATAAAAATTATGTTAACGATATTGTTAAAACATGACTCTGAACCAAGTAGTGAAGCCACGCTGACGTACATCCATGTTTAACTATTGATATTTGGCATGCAGGTTGTCTTTTTCGCAGAGCGAGACATCAATCCAGGTGAAGAGATAACATATGACTACCATTTTAACCACGAAGATGAAGGGAAGAAGATTCCCTGTTTCTGCCATTCAAAAAATTGCAGGCGATATTTGAATTGATGATATATCCAACCACCTTGTACATAACAATTCATTTCGTTTTTTTTTTTTCTTGGTATCATCCTCAATCCAAAGGGTTGTCAAATTTTGGCTTCTGGTTGCGTGAAATATGATCCGAACATTGTGCCCAAATTTTGTTGGTAAAAATTGTCTACATGTAGATAGAAGCAGATGCTAAGCGCACTGTCCTTTTCGCAGTAAAATTTGAAATTGGTCTCCTGTATCCGCTATCTAAGTTCCTTGTTTCCCGTTGAAAGCCTGTGCACAGCAGAGCGAAATTTAAAGAAGTTAGAATGAGATTGTACGGACTTTCTCCTTCCGCGAGAGTCTCAGGCGATACTCATAAGCATCTGAATTGGAGGCCAAAATTCAGGAGCTATTTCTTGGACTAATTCCTTTATTTGGCGTCAGTTCGGCCATCCTCTTAATTCAAGATATTGCTGCACATGAAGGATTTGATCCAAATGTTTCACTAGAATAAACCTTCAATAAGCAAACTGCACTAAGCAATTCGACTTACTTTGGAGAAAATAATGTAAAATAAATCTATCTATTAATTCAAAAAGAAGAAGTTCATTTACGCCATTGCCGCCTCATACATAGAGCAAAGCAAGTTCAAACAATATGTAGCTCCTTCGCAACGATCATGCTTGAGTAATATCCTAGAAGCAGTGTTTATTCATAATTTGTTGGGTTACAATGGGAAAATTTATAGCACATCTTTATAAAGCTAAAAGCTCCCCATCATCAGCAAAGCAAAGGCCAACTAAGTACAACAGATCATCTTAAGTTTCCACCCCAACTACATCAGGTCATGTATGCAAGTCAAACTAAAAGAAAACAAATAACATTTAAAAATCATTTTTATTTTTATTTTTTCACATATGTGACATCCAAAGGAATATCAAGTGTTTATAACTTATCTACCGAAAGCAGCTTTGTTTCTGTAACCACCTCCTATCCATCCATACTTCTTCTCTATGACCCCCAGTTTGGAATGTTTGCCGTGGCTTCGTTCACCATTTTCACCAGAGTCACCTGCCATGATATATTTGCTTTATAAAGCTCAACTGAAAATGAAACGAAGTAGCAGGGACTAACTTGCATATGCATTGATGGGCACCGGTTTTCAATAGAATAAATTTGGTCCTTAATTTGACTGATGAAGATTATAGATGCATTAATTTTTTTTGTCCTCTTATCAAATCAAAAGGTATGAGAGAAAAATCTATAAAATTCTCGTATCAACCATCACTACACATTTTGGAACGGAGAAGGGAACAATCGCAGTTGACTGGAAACATTAGAAGTGGAGCTTCAGGAATGGGGAGCGCCTTCCTTGTGGGCTAATGCTTAGGATTTGATGAGAAAATATTCCTATTCCTAACATGCATTATGGCTATCTTTTTAGGAAAAATAAATAAACTTTCTATACATATAGATAGATAGATTGATCTAGTGATTAACACCCGATATCTTTCTATACATAATGAGGATTAGAAACATGACTATTGCTCTCCAATTGACTGTTTTTGTATCAATTGCTACTTCATCAATCTTTACTGATTAGTGTACCCGTTGTATTTGCTTCTCCTGAGGATTGGTCGAGTATTAATGAAAAAAAAAAATATTCCCACTGGCATGAGAAACAAAAAAGACATAAGCAATTGATTTTGTTTGTTTTCATTTGGTACAGGTTTTCCTTTCAAGCTATGATGTATAACCTTGATCACATGGCTTATAATATAATTCTTTTACCACCTTCCTCTTTCTTTAACCTCCAAAGTCTTTAATCTGGATTGTTAAAAAAAAAATGCAGTAACACTGAAAAACAATTCAAAAGTGAAGACAGTTTTTTCTGGAATGAATTATAAGAAAGTTCAGAAGGACATTGGTTCAACTCATACACAAATATGAGCAAGCTATGCAAATTCACTCCTATATAAGATATTAATTGCATCTACCTGAGGTTTAGCACTTAATTAAACCATGGTAAAAGGTAACAAGAACTCATTTCATAACATAAGCAACTAAATTTGAATGAATAAAAGAAAATATGTATATGTAAATATAGGAACCTCTTACTCTCGTTTGCATAAATTCTTGTTATATAGCAATTATGGAAGGAAAAAAAAAATCTTGACTACCAAGTGAGATTAAACATACCACACTTTCTGGAACACCAGGTGGAGGCATAGAAAGGTTTCTCGGGGGTGCCACATGATCATATGATCTTTTATCGAACCTCCATTCCCCAATCTTACCATAAGTCAACTTACCCTGAAAATTACAGAATGAAAACCCAACACTGTAAGTAGAGTGACAGATATGCTTTTCTAGCATATCAGAAATTGATGCAAGTCCAACAATAAAAAGTCAAACCAATTTCTTTGAAGTCTTACTTTCTCTACGTAAATTAATTTTTTGTGTTTTTGATTAAAAAAAAAAGCCATATGGGATCAGCCACACTAAACTAATTACCTTCATATCATAATCACATCCATAAGTGTAATGGATTATGTACTTTTTGCCAACTTCAGTATCCCAAGGAGGCTGATATATGTCACAGAAAAGAGAAACTGTTAGTGAAGCTGCTGGGAATAAACTGGAATTTGGAGAATAATTCACAAGACAATTCAATAATTTGATAAGAGTAAAATTTGGCAAAAATTTTGGAAAAAAATTTAAGATAGATTGTACTCAGCCAATGCAGTTTTCTCATTTTATTTTCTTATTTATTTTTTAAGAGAAATCCATGTTAAAGAGGAAAAGAGAGAAGGATCTGTTGTCATATGCTCCTGAAAACCCTTAAAAGGATTCCAAAAACTTACAAAAAGAAAAATTGCCTCCCATTTAATGAAGACAAAAAAGAACCCAAGCTGGCAATATATATATATATATATATACATAGAGAGAGANTATATATATATATATATAGAGAGAGAGAGAGAGAGAGAGAGAGAGAGATATAAACTTGTCCTAGAATTATTGCATGATGGATGACCTAATGATTTGAGGTCAATCACTTGTAATATTCAACGATAGCTCAGTTGTAATATTGTAACTTGTCATGGCAAAGAGATTGAATAATAATCTCATCCAACCTGAATCATAAAGTCTTTGTATAAGATGTTACCAACACCATGAAGAGCGGAAGAAACAGCATAAGCATACCTATATTCATGAAATAAGGAAAAAGAATTCAAGAACATGATACAATAATGTTGTAAGTCAAAAATAATTTGATAAGGGAAACCCCACATTTCAAGCACCCAGCCAAAAGCCTTATCTGTTTCAGGATCCTTCTTCATTGCCAAGGAAACATTCATCCAAGTGGGTGCAATCTTCTTCAGAGAATCCTGGCAGTGTTTCACAAAAACCAAGAATTAGAAATAAAGCTAAAGATAAAAGTAAATGCACAAGAAGCCAAAAACCACAAGAGAATTAGTTCGTAATAACAACAACACATAGATAGCAACTCCTACCTTCCCCACAATAACTGGAGAATTCCCTATAGGATCAATGTTGGTTATTGGTCCCTTATCTTCAGGGTAGTATTTGCGCAGGACTGACTCATACTTTTTAGGCTCAATATAAAAGAAAGGAAATGCAGCTCCAAGCCCTTCTTTAGATAAGTTTGGTATGGGCTTGACAATAATATGATCTGGTTCTGCCATCAGAATGTAACTGCAAGCATGGTAAAAACAACATGCATCAAGTTGAATCAACCAAGATACACAAACTAATCGACTCACCATAGAAAATAAGAAATCAAGTGTATCATAATCATACTCTTCTTTTACGTCCGCTTGTTGAAGCCATTGTACAAACGCCCAAGGTCTGTTCAGGACTATATAACCCTGTGATTATGACATCTATTAGATGCATCACTGTAGTGTTTCAAGTATTTTTGAGAAAATGAAAGCAAAAAATCGACTTGGTTTTCTCGAAATAGCATATTTAGCAACTTTTTTAAAAACAACTACTTTTTTAAAAACAATGAAAAAAAGCAAAAACATGTCTGCTAGAATATCTGAAAATTGGTAAAATATAAAACGTGTCAACTCTTTTACGAAAATAAGTTCAGAAAGCACTAAAAATAATGTTTTCAGCTTTTCTTCCAAGAGTCTGCAAAACAATTTTAACATTTCCATAAACAAATAAATAAATATATAAACTTTTTATTTTTTATTTTTTTTTAAGAAAAATAAAAACCAAACAAAACATTCAGGTACTGTAAATTTAATTATTTCACTAATATAAGAAACCCGATAAAGATGACCAAGTGAATTCTCAGAAAATCAGTCAACGAAAGCACAAAGTCAGCTAATTCTCAAAAGCAATGACTCATACCTGATCCATGCCAGCTGGCAGAGGCTGCGCAATGAAAGTTGGGATCTCATCCATGAATTTATCAGGCTTTCCAGAGTGCAAGATCCTGGTGTAACCGCCCATCTCCGAATTTGGTTCATCTTTGAACTTCTTGAACCAGTAGTACATTACCCTGCACTGCCACGTGTTGTACACCGAATCCGATGCTGTCACTGCTGTGTGAAACAGTCTCTTCTTGGAGCTACCACCGTATCTTCTTGATCTGTCCAGTGGCATCTTGATCACAGGGTCCACTGAAATTGATGATGATCTTGATGGACCTGGAAGCTCTTGCTTGAGAGGAGCATTAGCTGAGATAATTATGTTGTACGTGATTAGAGCTACTGAGAAAGTTATCAGTAAGCTGTAGAAAAAATTCCCGCAACCCATTTTTCTCTTCTGCGTTTCCTTCAGCTCTTTCTCGCCTTTTCTCTCACTCTAAACATAATTTATTTATTTATAAAAATATCCACTCTGTCTCAGACGCGCATAACTGAGTTTGGTATTTATATAGACTTCTTGTAAACGAAGGACGAGGGTGGCGGCTCAAAATAAAAATAAATAAATAAATAAATAAAGTCGAGGAGTTGTTGGGGGAATTGTCTGACCGGGTTGATATATCATTTCTGTACCACGGCTAAAATAAAAGTTGGGATTAACTTGGGCTTGCAAGAAACTTAGCCCAATTGCCCACCCATAAAAAAAATCTATTTAGTGTACACAGTTTAATATATTATATCATGTTTTTAATTTTTAAATTAAAATGATATGATTTTAAATTTTTTTATTTAAGAAAAATATAGATGAAATACAATTAATTAATTTTTTTTTTAAATGTACTCTTAAATCGAAACATTTAAACCAAACTTGTAGGCAAATTTTAATTTAAACAAGCAAGATTTTGATCGTTTAAAGGGAACAGGGAGACAAAGCTTTGTTGCCTCCAGTATCTCAGTTACCTTTTTATAAGAATGATATATTGAGAACCTCCGTTCGCTACCACTACCATGGTTACGGATTCCTAAAAGTAATGACTAGACTGGATTTTCGTTGAAGGAATATAAGTACGGCACACAGCTATTCACCTCTATTTTCCCCCTCCAAACCCAATCGCAAATAACTTTGCATCACGTGGACATAATTCCTTCGCTATATTCTCCACTAGGCCACCTTCCATTATCAGGAAACCCACAAGAATTCTCGAAAGGGACAAATTAATTAACATAGCGACGGAGATTTTTTTTTTTTTTTTTTTCATCTGGATGAAAATATTTCTACATTTCATTTTAATACATGTTAGAAGCNATTATCAGGAAACCCACAAGAATTCTCGAAAGGGACAAATTAATTAACATAGCGACGGAGATTTTTTTTTTTTTTTTTTCATCTGGATGAAAATATTTCTACATTTCATTTTAATACATGTTAGAAGCCACCAGCCTACCAAAATTTCACAATGAACCCAAGAACTTCTCCAAAAGAAACGGGAGTCACCTCCAGCATAGATGCACATAACAGATTGACCCCTCCACATTTTTAAAAGACATGCACCAACTACATGATTAAATGAAAAAGCACCAGCAAAACTTCTTCTACGTGAATGCCACCTAATTTGGAGAATTTGTCAAAGTAATCAAGCTATCTCTCAACTGCTTCTTTTACATGAGGAAACCGATTTCCCCACCGCGAATATCCTACACCATATTTAGACAAAAAAAATCACATAAAATCACTTCTAATAAATTTCTCAAGAATTACACTATTCACGGTGAGATTCTGAAAATACGAGTTAAAGTTGAAACAAGTTGAACAACAACATCGAAAAATCAGAGTCAAAATTGACAGACCTGCAGTAACTATCTCAAGAAGATCCATATCTGCTCTATCAGCATCATACTTGCTCTGCAATGATTAACGAAGAGATTCAAAAGTTGATAATGATAAAAATAGTAAGACTAGAACAAGAGGCATATTACCAAGGCCATAAAATAGATAACATTGATGAAAAGGAACCTCAACAACATGAAGCAACCAGAGGTCAAACCCTCTTCACTAAAAGCATTGGCAATATATAGAATGTGATGAGAATACATTATACCCATAAAAACAATACTCCAATGTAAACAACCAACCAGATGATGTCCCTCCACCAACTTCCCCCCAAAAAAATTCCTGGTATGTTCATGTTCCTCTATGATAATTCCAGTCCTATGCTGAGCCTTAGCCCTCCATGTCAGGCATAAATACAAACAACACCACAAAATATTATCTATTTTACCTGCCCCCAGGAAGCCAAGCTTCTAGCAATAAGCCGAGACAGACTATTGAAAGAGTTACTGTCAAAGTTAGGATGATTTACAAGAGCCTCCTCTGATGTTAAGTCGAATATAAGTGCGCAAATGCTTGAAGCCATCATAATAACAGACAATTCACTAGTGTTTTCTGAGGAGAAAAAAAAAATCAGAAACTTTAATTGTTATAATTCATTCTGACAAGAATTGTTTGCATGATTGCACTGTTAATTAGCAAAAAAAGAAGAAGATCAGCTTAGCTATCACTAGTAAAGTGACTATCAACCAAGAACATTTTCAGGCCCACAGAAATTTATCATCTCAGAAATCTAGATCATAGTTCTCTCATGTCTAACTAAATAAGGAGTTTGAGTCATTCATGTGCTTTCTCCATACACTGATTTTTCATCTGGATATAATCAAGTAAAATAATAATGACAATTACACTAATAATGATTATAAAAGAATCCATATTATAGTTACAACTGTAAGTAATAAGTCTTTCTTGTTACCCCACAGTCAAATCTAATGTTATTTCCGTTTGGAGTCCCTTTAAATTAACAAGGCTATATCCACAAAAATCGAAATCAAAACAACTTTTAAAGATATTTACAGAACAAACTTTCTCTAAAAGCTTAAACTTTGACTCCGCAATTCTATGAAAGCATGGGACACTCCATTATCTTATATATTTTCATCATGTATACATATTGTCAAAATTTCAGGCAAACCTGTTTCCATAAACAGAAATTTTATTTTATGTAGAATAATTAATTATAGTGAAGTGTATAAATCAACTTAAATTAAATATAACAAGCAATTAACATGGACACATTTGCAGCAAATACTAGAAGGGCACCTGTCCAATATGCCAGTGCTTTCAGAAGACGAAGAAAAGTTGATTCATCCATAGGAAATTGCACTTGCTCTTTCTGTTGATGACAAGAGAAAAATGTTAATAAATTGCATGACATTAGTAGTCAAAATACTGTAATGACAAAACTACCTTCAAAAGTAGATTCAAGATTGTATCACATGCCAAGAAGATGCAGCTGTTATCCTCAACTGTATTGCAGCCTGGCCCAATCAATTTTAAGAGACATTCAACAACCTAAAAATAAAACGAAACATTAATAGGAACGTTTTAATAAATAATATATTTCACGAACTAAAGACAGTTTGGATAAGCACATGCTGAAAGATAGAATCGAATAAATATTTGTTTTAACATTCATAAATTGGTATTTACCATCTACTCAATTGTGCCCTCAGTTAGCCATTAAATGTGATAAAAGATTGAGCAACATTGAAGGTGATGAATTTTGCTACATGCATTCATTATAATATTTACTAAGAAAAAATTTATGAGACATTAGTCAAAAAATTAACTTCAATTACAAATTAAAGAACATACAGCTTTATACACTCCAGAAGATGCCAAAGCTTTACATCCATCGATTGTCATTGTAGCTTGACAGAGCATTGGAAGCAGAAAGCATATAGAATAGAAAGGGCTGTCATTCAAGAGTAATTTGAACAAAGTTATTCTTTGGCGACAGTAAACCATATTGAGACAATTATTTGATCAGTTTAAAGGAAATCATACTGAAAAAGCTCCCAAACCTTGGTTCATCTTCACCTTCAACCATAAGCATATATTCCAAAAGTTCTGTCACCTTCTCTTTGCACGCAATTGGAGTTTCTGCTAGATAACTAAATCAAGCACACATTTCAGTTAACCAGAGAACAATCTTTAGCTATAAATCCAAATTTGTAAAAAATTTTATAAATAAAAGAATGTAGAATATTACAGTGTCTTCAATTCAAAACAAAGAAGATGTTGAAACTGATGATAAATGATTTCTCATGGTTCAATTTTGATTTATCAAACAATAGGTGATCAAGGTAATAACTTGTAACATTAATACATTGAAGAGCCAGAGATGAAGGTGCAGAAGATGGCATTAGTATACCTCCCAACAAGCCGCACTGAAGCAAGAAGGTCATTTCCTTTCCTATGTCCATGTTCCTACAGAATCACAACCGTAAATACAATGCAAGAATGGAGAAATCTCAAAAGTTTCAAAATTGTTACCTTAGCATCTTGCAGATACTCCAGGACTACAGCAATTGTCTCATTAAGCCCATTTATCACCTTTGTGATAGTACTTTCATCGATAAGGTTCCCTGTAAATAAATTCCCAAAGGAAATTAAATTCATTAACAAAAGAATGTATATGAGGTGAAATCAATGAGACCCAAATGAAAAGATAAAAATCTTTAACTAAATGTGAATCCCTAACTCCTGAGCATACTTGTCATCTAGCAGAAAAGAACACTGTTAACCTCTAACTTCAAATGAATGTCAAGTAATCCTGATCTACCTTCATTTTCACCAATGTTAGATACTAATTTAATGATCTTTTCTACCAAGGAAAAGGCAATAGCCACATTCCGTTGCTTTAAGGAAAAACTTTCAGCAGTTGATGAAGAATTTTTATAAGCTTCATATTTCAAGTAGGCAAGCTCATTCAGCAGAACAGCAATCTCAACCCTCGATGACTCTAAGACAAGCAATAGGCACCTGAAAAGTAAATTGTATGACAATGAACCAATAGCCCAGCCAAAAAAATTTTTGTCAGGAATTACCACATAAACAAACATTGCTTACCTGTCAGATGGAATAGAGTCCTCTACATCAGGCAAGTCCATCTTACCGATCAACCATTCTTCATCCTTTATAGAAACCAACAATTCAGCTAAAATAAGAGCATGAAGCTTCTCAGCAGGTGCTGTGGACAAAAAATTCAACACCAAGAAGTCTCAACTTCAATTTAAGCTCTAGAAAATGCTATTAAATGCACAAAAATTGATTTAAATGCCAAGTTTATTTTGTCTGCTATGATAAAATTTATTGAACTGAAAAGAAGAAAATGGGAAATCCTCATAGTCCCCATGATACTTGAAATTTAGAACACAAATTAGACAAATTAGTAGAACATACCAACACGGTTCTGTAAAATGGCTACAATACCAACACGCATGTACATTGACCACTTTTCATCTTGCATAAAACGAAGAGAATTATGAATTGGTGCCTGAAAATACCATGACAGTACCAGACTCAGTTTCCAGGTACAATAAAATATCACAAAGCATTCAGTTCTAACACACATGCAAAAGACAAAAGATGCGATCTTAACAAATTTAAGGACTGAAACCAGGAGGTAAGAAGACAAATAAGAGCATGGAGAACATAGATTATTAAGAAACTAAAAGAAATTCTAACTTCTCCGCTAGATGCAAGCAAACATTTTTCCTTGCCTGAGAAAACCAAATCTGCTCTATTAAAACACTAACCTTAACATAAGATATTTGACATGAACATTAGATATAATTGATTTGTCCCACATATCTTCCAAGATTGCAATTGATAACAATACCAGGAGCAAAAATTTAATACAGTAGTTTGAAGTGTACAAGTTCAAGAAATCACTCAAATTTTCTGAAAATATTTTCATATCCTTAAAGATTACACCTCCGCATAATTTAACTGTCTCCAATTGACATACAGTGGGCAGCATGCCAACACTTAAAACTTAAACTGAAAGGATTTAATTTTTGCAGCTGTGAACAAATAAATGAACTTTATTATTCAAGCAAGCACAATTGTTCACTGACATTCTGGAAGACAACTCAGAAAATCAGACATACCGAATCATCCGAAGAGAGAATGGCAGAGAGTAAATGAAGCACTTCAAACTTTAGCGCATTGTGCAACAATGCAAATTGCCTACTTAAGGTGGCCACCTGAACTAAAAAGGAAATGCTTTAATAAGTTATACACACTTAAAGCTAACACATAATAAAATTCATTAAAAATGAAGCTTGTTTAGAAAGATTACAAAATTGTAAAAAATAATAATAATAATTACCAATCTCAAAATTAACGAGGATAAAGTAAGTGGCTGCTGAAAATTTGGACTCACCATCATTGAAACCTCTGATAAATAGTCATTTCTAATAACTTCCAAAGTCACCTTACTTATCATCAATTGCAAAAGTTTAATAGCAAGTTCCATTGAATGAGAACCTACAAAAAAAACTTGCACCCATTACATCTCGGCAAGTTGTATATTGGCGAACAAATCCATAATCATGCATGACTAGTACATTCTAGTTTTAAAAAATGGATTAAAAGACATTACAAACCCTAATAATCGTGTAAATCACTATAGAAAGTAACATTTTCCACATAATTCCAAATTTTGTCCTACCCAAGTGTTTAAATTACAGGGAAAAAGGAAAAATTGTGTATAATACAGATCTAGGATGCAAGGCGAACATTAACTTAAATCTCATAAATATGTTATCAAAATTAAGTTAATAACAAGATTAATCACCATCTGGCAATGTAGACATCTGAAAAACCAGCACTTTCATGCCTCCAGATTCATAAAATGTTGTGAGTCCATCTCCAGAAGCAGTTGTTACCAAATATAATAATTCAAAGCACTCTTCACTAACAGATGCATCCAGCCTGCATTTCAGGAAAGCCAAAACGATTATAATAACCAAACAGACAAACAAAGAGGTTCTTTCTAAATAATAGAAGTAACCAAACTTGAACTAGATAGCCTGCAACTTAACATACAATCATGTACTAGTAGTAAAAATCAAAACAAACCCTCCAAGAGTATCAATAGAGCAATTTAACTTAGATATCAATCTAGACCCTCCGAAAAAATAATATATAAGTAATTTGAACAGGTAGTTTGTTCTTTTCTAAAGCTTAATACTATTATTTAAACTTGATCCGCAAGTTCAAGTTTTTGGTTTTAATTGGCCTTATCATTGATGGGCAATGAGTATGGTTCCTTAAAAAAATTCATCGATTTCGTTGATAAGATAAAGAATGAGAATTGAGAACCTTACTCCTTTGACATTATTTCCAGTATCAACGGAATCTTGGAGACCATATCCTTCGATGAAGCAAGTTCAGGGACCCGGCAAAATGCAGCAAGAACTGTAACCGACAGCTGCAAATATGCATCACGATTATCACCTGCACTGCTACTAACGCTTCCTTTTCCCAATCCTGGCAGGAAGAAATATACGAAAAATAGAATTTAAAAAACGTCTTAGAATTTCCCAGAAATGATAAAATAATAACAACACAAAATAAATAAATAATAAACGAACTAAGATTTTTTTTTTTTTTTAAAGCTTAATATTGCAAGTCTGCTAACCAAAGAGAGATAATCGAAGATAAGTTTTATAAAGCAATTGCAAGAGAAGACTACCAGTTCTCAAGAGTCGGTCGAGGAACCGAACACCGACGGCATCATAAACTCTGCGAAGCGCAATGACGTCGTCGCGTTTGCAAAATTTGGTGACGAGAAGCAGACCTGCAAGGCGTTGCTCGTCTCGCTCGCCTTTCAGTAGCTTCAAGCAATCTTCAAGCGACGGAGATCGAGATGGAGATTGTTCGAGCTGTGGCCATGAGTCCTGCAAAGACAGAAGCGAGATAGTCAAGAAAGAAAGAACTGAAATTGGAAGATTTTAGAAAGAGATAGATTGCTGACCATCGAAGCTGAAGCAAAGCGCCAAGAGTTGATTGTTATTTTGCCTCTAATAAGAGCTCGAACGGGTGGGTTTTAGAAGAGGTTTCGAGCGAGCGGGCGGGCGGGCGGCTGCTGTTTCCAGACAGTTATTTTATGTGCAATTTATTAGGTTAGCCAATGGATTTGTGCCAATTCGGATTGCTGCTAAAGCTGCTTTTCTCTCCAAGTCTAGCGAGTTTTCCTACTATTCTATACCTTTTTGTATGTGATTATTAATATCTTTGTATGGAAGATTGTGGAACATATTTAAAAAGCTAATAATAATCCGATGTTGTAAAGGATATTAACGATATTAGATCAATACAAGCATTTTACGATAACTCTAATACTAATTCATTTAGACGCTAATTTTATAAAATAAAAATAAAAATTTTAATTCACACACCTTCTCTAATTCTAAAATAACGATTCTTTTTTGCTTTCCCTCTCCGATTTATTTATCGTAAGAAAGAAAAACTAAACCAAAAGTTTTCCGTCAAAAATACAATCTATTTTTTAAAACTTCTCGTTATATAGTTCTTTCTTATAACTCTTATCTAAGTAGAGACATTAGAATTAAGAGAATCTAATTATTAGATTTGCTTTATAAATTATTAATTGTTAATGGCTTTAAACCAATATGGGATATTTAAGTTCAAAAAGTCTCATTATTTATCAAATCGTTCAATCCTATCAATTTGAATTTAGAGATGTTGAGGAGCTTATACGAATAAAACTAGATTTTAAATCCTTTTTTTAATTTGCCCTCATTTGGATTTAGGCAACTTATCAACCAAATAATGGTTAAATGTAAAAAAAAAAAAAAATGTTGAGTTAAATGCAACAAACTAGAGAGAATATAAATAAAGAAGCATTTCATATGAAATTTGATTTAGAAAACCATGTTTATAATACCAGTTTATTATTTTAGTACAAAATGATAGAGATCGTACGAATCAATGAAAACAAAAACAATATTGGAAAATAGGGAGAAATAACCAGATTTTGAGAGGCTTAAAAAAATAGTCGGTTTCAATAATTTTAAGATTTTTATAGCCAACCTGACCTCCATTGCCAAAAATGCACCAGCCTATGTATTAAGTATACTTTCCTCCATAATTTTTTCGTCAACCCGTATTTCACACCTTCAACCTTTCAATTGTGAGTGACTCTCTATACCAGGAAATAAACACAACAACGAAAATCATATTTGAGAGAAGATTTGTAAAATATAAATCATTTGAATAAAATCGTACTATAACCTACAGAATCTATAAAATTTTGACTTGTTAAATCGGATTGACCTATTATGGGCATGGTAATCCTGCTTGTTAAGACCATTGCCATCTACGCGTAGCCCGTTGTCTTCTGTTTGTAGCTCATTTCCTTATGCCTGTAACTCGTTTCTTTCTGCCTGTAGCTCGTTTCCTTCTGCCCTTAGTCTTATGCCTATAGCTTGTTTTCTTATGCCT
>JANKKB010028691.1:0-16173 GCA_026225775.1 Bursera palmeri | reverse complement strand
ATTTGGCCACTTGATCTTGAGGTAGAAGATTGAAATCCCTAAACCCCCAAATCTCCTTCTCTGCCTCGTCTCTGCCTCTACACCTCTCGCCTCTCTTTCTTTTTTTAAAATGGCCCGTGAATTATTTGAAAACAAGTTACACTTATTAATATAATATTTGGTAAATTTCAATTCAGTCCAAAATTACCAAATATCACATAAATCCCATTACTATAAATTTTGACTTCTTCACCCTTAAGATGAAGGATGACCCAACACAAATAAAGGTCTTGTAGCTTATGATGGGTTTCCATGGTTGGCAATTTGAGATCAAAATACATATCAGATTCTTTCCGTATTGATCTCAACTTCAGGGATTGAAGTTTGGTTTGTTGAGAAATCCATTCAGCTGCTGCCTCTGCTGTGGATTCTGAAGTGCATGTCAGACCAAGCTTTCTGAGCCCTGTTAACGTTTTGAGGAAACCAACTCCATCATCATCTATAGATAGCCCCAATAGGGTCTGCAAGTTGGTGGGTGGTTGTGAAGGTAATGACAAGATCTTGAAATTACTAGAACAACCCCAGTTCAAATGGAGATGTCGCAGTTTCTTTGCTTGCCATATGGAAGTAGGCAAATCGTGAATGACTGTGTGCTTCACATCTAAAGCCTCTAAACATGGCAGTTTCCCCACAGAAGATGGAAGGGAATCTATAGCAGTTGATCTCAAGCCTAGGTAGGTTAAGAGTAATAGTTTTCCTATTACATCATCCGATAACACAGGTTTGTATACACCCTCAAGATCGAGAACCTTTAGCAATCCAAAGCCATTTTGAGTGATAATCTTAAGAAGCGTACCTATTTCCCTGGCAGGTCTGCATGGCATTCGTGTGTCGAAAGCTACATAAGAACGTAGATTCTCGGTGTCAACGTGAGAAAATGAAGTGTTACTCTTGATGTCCAAGCTTTTTCCCAGTCTCCGAGCGGCAAATTGTGGTTCTCTGTTGGATGAATCATGAGCCGAGTGTAGTTGATGGTAAAAGAATCCCACATCTGCTGCTTTTGGAGAGAAAATATCATAAAGTACACTGGCCATCCGACATGTTTTAGGGCTTCCATCTAACCTCCATTTTACTTCAATCATGTTTCTGATGACCAGCTCTTTAAAATAAAATTCTGCCAGATCTTCAAGGACTGTTTCCCCAACAGGATCCAGGGGTGGTCCTGTTACAAATCCCTCAGAAAGCCATAGATGAATCAACCTCCTCACAGGAATCTCAAACCCTCTTGGGAAAAGCCCCATGTAAAGAAAGCAAGGCTTTACTTGTGAAGATAAGTCTTGATAGCATAAACCGAAGATATCTCCCGCATTATTGTTTGCAGTCTCGATTACTGTTGACCATTTATCGCAGCTTGGTTCTTTGGTAGACAACAATCCTCCCAGAACGACTATTTGTAGAGGTAAACCCGCACATACTTTCAGAATATGCTCCTTGAATGTGATCAACTCCAATTTATTCAAGATATCTTCTTCTATTTGTACCTTCTTTAGAAACAATTTCCAGCTGCTCTCGTCGTTTAATTGGCAAACTTTTAGAATTGAGCCAGCTGCATCGCATGATACATGCGGAGCTACATCTTCATTGCGAGTAGTAACAATTATTCTGCTACCGAAATTACGTGAAGAGAATATGAAACCTCGGCAGAGGGCTTCCCAAACAGGTATTGACTCGACATCTTCAATGACAATAAGGTACTTACCTTCTCTTAACATTTTAGTGAGCATTGCCATCAATTCTTCTTCTGAAAGTGTTACGTCCACAGGAAGATTGTTTCCCTTGATCTGATTTATTATGTCAGCCAAAACATATCTGACTCTGAACAAACTAGGAACATTAACAAATGCACAGCGGTTGAAGTTCCTCGTTGCAAGAAGTGTATTGTACACAGTTCTTACCAGAGTTGTTTTGCCTGAGCCTCCATCACCAACCACTGCAATGACTTGAGAAGACCGATCATCATCAGCCATTAATGTTAGATTTACCAACTCATTTATTTGTTCTTTCAGACCAACAACATCTGTTTCCTCCTTCAAACAAAAATCAGAAATTCTTCCCCATCGCCGCTGCACGTGCTGGCCTTTTTGATCGTTTTGAGAGCTCGATCTTATGTCATTACCGTAGCCAACAAGTTCTTCGATATCAGAAGTCATCTGTACCAAGCGATCATAGGATGACAAGTACTCTCCGAACTCATCCTCGAATGTCTTCGTCGCACTGTCATGGGTGGAAGTAATCCGTCTACACAGAGACGTGATAGAAGGCCATTGGAATCTCTTCTTGGAACCATTAATCTTTGTCTTTATCTGAAAGGTTTCTCTTGTAAGTAAGGTGTCAGCGGCTTCATCTGCAGAGTAAATTGCTTGCAGAAGCTCGGGCGTCCTCTGATCATCAAAACACGTTGAATGACCAGGTGAGGCTTCAAGATCTTCTGCAACTTTTAAGCGTCGCTTCAACAAATGGAGTTTGTTGATTGCTGTCTGAACTTGTGTCTCTAGAAAGGGGTACTTGGGGATTATTATTGACGTTGATTCCTTCTGTAACTTCTGTATCAAAGCAGAAACTACACTTTCAGCATCCATATTGATGGCATGCAGTACTAGATGGACTTAGATTTTGTATGTTGTTTTTTATATTTGTTTTTAGCAAAGAGAATTAATGTGTAAATGAGGGATGGTTGTTGAGGTTGCTTTGCTGCAATTTTGTTTTCTGTTCTTGGCTAATCGTATTGCGACATTTTTTTTTTACCTTCTTTACTTCCATTCCACGTTATACAAACTTTTTTTTTTTCATTTTGTTTTTCTTCTCTGAAAACTTTGATTAGAAGCCAACAGCACATAGGAAATTAGTAAGAATAGCCAAATTTAAGAGGCTGAAATGAAAAATAACCAAGTTTCATAATTCTCTCATTCGTCTAATCAATCTCAGCTAAGTAGACCAAAATACCCTTGTCTTTAACTTCAATGATTGATGAGAATAAATTTTATGGGTTTATTTGATTTGAGTTAAGTAGACCAAAATACCCTTGTCGTTTGATTTACATTAGAGTGAACGAATTTTGTTGTGTAAATTATTTTTTAACTTTTCTTTTCTACCTATATATCCTAATAAATCAATACCTATCAAGGAATATGTGAAATTGAGTAAAAAAAAAAAAGTTAAGATAGCCTGACCCTATATATATATATATATATATATATATATATATATATTATGAGATATAAGTAAGCAAGAGAAAGTTAGAGAAATGAAATTAAGGGAGTGAAATCGAAACAAGTAAACCAGAGAGAAATGAGAGAAAGATGAGACAAAAAAAAAAAAAAAAATGGCAGCCAAGTAAAAAGAGTATAAAAGTCTAGAAGGGCAACAAAAGTATATCATTCTTTCGGGATATTTACTTTTGACCCTCTAAAACAAATTTTTGTCTAAGCAAACATTCCGTTCAATAGAAAACTAATGGCCTGCAAAGAAGGGGCATTCCAGGAGAAGGAGAGAAAGAAAAAGAGGAAGGAGGCTTGGTGGTGTTGGTGACGGTGGCGGTGGCGGAGGCGGAGGCGGATGGTGGTGGACTTCCTTCCAGGGGAGAGGGGGAGGGAGACTTGTTGGTGTTGCTGTTGGTGATGGTGGGTGAAGAGGAAGAAGAAGAATAAATAATGATGATTAGGGTGAAGAAGGAGAAGAAAATAGATTTAAAAAAATAATTAAAATTGTTTTTGGTATACAAATTGTTCCATGATAAAAATTAGACATGTTAGATATTCCAACAGATTTTGTTTTAGGCAGAAACATTAAAAATTTGGTTTCTTATGCATTTTCAGAGTTGATGTCGTTTGTAGTGCTGATATTTTTCAATTAGTTCAAGTCATCTTCAAAAATTTTGGAAGTTCACATAAATCCTTGGTGTATATATAAGCTATTTAAATTTTAGTTAGATTCTAGTTGCTTATTGATGAATGTGACTTACAGTTACATCAGATAGAATGATAATTGGGTGATAATTTGGTTAAAGTTATATATTTAATTATGACCATAGAGGTGTGACAAGTCTCATATATGTTTATCCAATTTGATTTTCCAGAATTTCCTCCGAAATTTGTAGGCGGTCTAATATTTAAGACAATGTAATATAGTAAGACAATCCTTCACAAACGTATCATATCATAGAGAACTGAAACCAGTTAACACGCGTACAGCCTTGTTATTTGATGACTTTTTGATGTGAAGTGGTCGGTTAAGCCAAAATGTGCCATGAGAAGCCATACATGAGTGAGCAACTCTCCACCATTTCTCAGCTGTTGCGCATGCTCCTTTCCTTTGCACTTACTTGCTGCATATGTCAGAATTTCCAACCAATGCTTCCAAATCTTCTCCCATTTGTCTGTCAAATCCAAATCCTATCATGACAAAGTGATAAAACACTTCAAATTAATCATCTATAACAAAAGGGTCACATCCCTGTAAAGCGTTAAATTTTAATCAAATTCAATATTATTTCCTTCTTTAATCTACACTTGAGACAATAAAAGAGTATTCTTAGAAAATATACCTCCCCGTCATATCGTTCCGTTAGCAATTTTGCACAACCGACTGCTTTGTAAAACACGGACAAGTTTGAGCTGCTATTTCCCTCTGCAAGTTTGTTATGCCATCCAATGAATTTTTCACCTGCTTCGCTTTTGACTGTCAGTCCTTCTAAAGCCTCCACAGCCTGATCAAATGTACTCTTGAAGTTAATCTGATTCAGTCTAGCTGATAACATGGGAGGATGCATCACTAGCACATACATCATATATCTTGAAATTTGTTTGGATAATTTCCAATGTTGAACTAAGTTGCCATCGCTTTGCTCCTTGATATCATCTCTATCCGAGTAGTACAAGAATTCTGTAACAATGTGCCAGAATAGAATGCTTTTCACAAGCTCTTCGGTGAATTTCGGATAATCACCAATGGATTCAGCCTGCCATACGTCAGTGACAAAGGATCTCTCAAGTTGGCTCCTCACATGACAGAAAATGGAGTCCTTCAACTTTTCAGGGACTTCCTTATAAGCTAAATACCATCTCTTATCTACATTTTGATCAAAAATGGTTAATAGCTTTAGGATATTACGGCATGGAAGGGTTTTTAGTTTGATGGAGAAGTTCAGAAAACTAAACTGAGACATGTTATTAGCCCATTTAGGACTCTTACAAAATGGTGAAAATCGACCAAGGGCTTGATCGAGAGTACTGCTAAAAGTTTTGTTATGCTTACTTAACCAAACAATGTCAAATCTGTCTGAGTAGAGCTGTACTACTGCTGCATATATCTCCAGAATAATAGCTACAATTAGCAATACGAACGTTATGGAAAGATCAATATTTGAATACTTGTGCTCGTGATCAAGAAAAGTGAAGAACAACAACACAGAACAAGTAAGAAAGAAAGTGATCAGGCGAAAGAATAACCCCCAACGAGTATAGAGTAACGATGATTTAGTATAAAGCAAATCATATGTCAATCCAAGTTCCCTTTCAATTACTTTGAAAGCATTTTTGGAAGTCATGTTTCTGAAAACAGTTGTGGTTTTGTCCCTGTAGCTGAGTATAGCATCTAACAGAAAATACCCGGTTAGGTCGAGTAATCTATAGGCTGTAAGCAAAATGTCTTCGTCCGGAATGAGTCTGTTATCTTCCAAGACAGAGGGATCTACTTGGTGCCTAATGTCAATAACTGTCTCTGTTTTAGAATAGTATCCCTCATTACTCTTATTCCTCGCTTCATCATAAAACATAGTGTTTCTTACACTGAAATCATGATCTTCAGAATTTCTAATCTGGTCATTGTTGCTTATTGTCCCATTTACGCTTATTGACCTAAGTACAAATGTTCTCTCTCCGTACTTGACAATGCCAGCTAAAAACATTGGAATGAATAGAATTGAAATGTGGGAGCCTGTCCAAGCCATGAGACAGACGTAAACTGCAATTACTGTCTGGGCAACTAATCCAAGCATGTGCCTCAACCAAAGATCATTATCTTCCAAGGCATAAGCAGTAATAGTGTCAGGGCCACCCAAGTGCAAAAGTAGAATTGGTGCCCACAGAGCGGTCAGTTCCACGTTGGCATCCAGTGATCCAGCATCTTCGTCATATATATCTGCAATATTATTTGAGAGCACACCGAGGCCACAAGTTGCGACATAGTCTGCGGCTAAGTAGGCAGACCAAACAACAATTCTGATCCAAGGCTTGTGAATATACTTCCTTTTATTACCCAGAATAATTAGTACTACTTGGAGGGTCAGACTAAGCAAGACCAAAACTCGCAGATCCCACTCCTTCCACAGTTTCCTCAACCTTGGGGAAAATACCTCTATTACTGCTCTTCTCTTCTTTGAATATACCAAACTGCTAAAAACTGTATTTGATTCGTAAACATTGCAAGCAAAAACAAAGCTTTAATTTATACTTAAAAAGACGTTAATTTTAAGTTACATACATGGTACTTAAAAACGTTAATTTCATGTTAAAGCATTTCGTGACTATTAATGTAAATATGCGCTACAGTTAATAACTAAATACAACTTAACAAGGAATTCAGGAAATTTGCTAAGCTATGAAAAAAACTCGAGCTAAAACAGAACTAGAGGTAGTTATATTACGTCTACTTAATTTTGCTGTTACTGCCTAATAAACAAATTAGCTTCAAAAGAAGAAGCAATCAAGTAAATACATACCTGGGGATATCATTGTTGATATTCGCTTCCTGTGAGAGATGATAGTTGAAAGGCAATCAGAGTGAGTGAGATATGTTTTGTATGCCTCCCCACCCTGTTTCTTACTATGAAGTTAAACAACAGATTGATTAAATGCAGTTAGATTTGCAAATTTTAAAAAATAAGATAAAATATTTTGTTATATCACTTTTTGTTATAAATTAATTCAATGCATAGTTACGTCAAACATATTGTAGTTTTTGTGTAGCATTATTTTTATTATTATCCAGTACAATGTTATACAATACTATATAATATCATGCACCAAATATGACCAGGATTCTTAAGGTTATTTTGGAACTTTAACTCGATGAACCAGACATTTAAAACTATTTTCATGGGGATGATTTAATTAGAATATAGCTTTATAGTTTATCTTCTAATAGGGTATAAAGTAGAGTGATTTGCCTTCAAGTTTTTAATGATATAATTAATCAAGATGACATTCTTGATAGTGTTAAGAAGTTATACTTGTTTTTTGTAGCTAAGTTTGGTATCTCTGTTCAGTTTATAAGGTCTTTCACTCTTTCTAACAACAATAGTATAATCATCTCAATGTCGTTGCCTTGAATTTTAAACACTATCTGATACTTTGTTAGTTTTGTTATTCATAATTTTATAACCTTTCGAAAGATATAATAAGATGTTTAGTTGATTTCAAATCAAGGAAGAGATAGATGTTTAATTTAATTGATGCTCAGGTAATGATGATTCACTCTCACTGAAACCAAGCAAGAATACTTTCCTTGATTCATAACTCAGGTAAGGATGTTTAGTTGAATTTTATTATATTTATAATATAGTATTCTATGATTTAATTATCATCTCAATGTCGTTGCCTTGAATTTTAAGTATTATATGATACTTTTCTTTCGAAAGATATAAGATGTCTAGTTGATTTCAAATTGAGGAAGAAATAGATGCTTAATTTAACTGATGCTCAAGCAAGGATGATTCACACTACTCCAGTGACTTAGAAGCCTCTCGTTTATGCTCAACTTCTTCTTTATGTTAATTAGACTAACCCATTTTTTTAATGGACTTAAGGATGGGTTCGACCCATTTAAGTTTGGAAAAGCCTGAAACAGTAAATCCAAAGGAAAACAAAAGCCCAAGTTGACAACATTTGGCAAAAGCCGCAAAAGAGTGGAGACCTCCGTTGAATATGAATATATACCTTAAGTAACAAATTCATCCATATTATTCATAAAGTAACATAAAGATCTCAATTTTGATATTTTAAGTAATATAAAAATCCTCATTTTTGCCCTTTAAGACCCCCATGTTTTCCAACTATGAGGGTATCTATGTTACTTTATAATTAACAGGGGTGAGTTTGTTACTTAATGTATACCATGGGGTTGTCTATGTATTTACCCCATTATCCGGGTTCAAACCAGTGTGGATTTTTTTGCCATTCCCAATCCAATAATGTCTTTTGCCTTAAATTATCCATTCCTTCCCCAATATTATGCTTGTACAGTATGTGATCACTAATAAAAAACTTATGCTTGTACAGTATTATGCTGTCAAGAATAAGTGTTCAATTTCTGCAGATAATAAAACGGTTAGTTTGATGCAAGAAACTGATGGAACTTTATGCAAGAAAGTGTTTAGAAAATATAGGAGAAAGAAAACATCAATTAGGAATGATTTTGTATGTCTCAAATGGCTTATGAATGGTCTTATCTATAGTTTTCTATGCACCCATTCACTTGGGTCACAACCATTCATTATATGAAGTGACCATTGGATTTAAATTAAAATTAAATCAATGGTTGTAAATGAAGTAACACCATTCAAAATACATTTTTTTATTACAAAGTACACATCTCTCCAATAGTAACATCTCTTCCAAAAAGTATATGTTATAAACACAACTCTTCCAGAAGGTACATATCACATATATAAATATGTGTCTTTCACAATTTATTTTGAAATTTTTTCTAAGAACCAGTACACTAGCTTGTGCAATTTCTTTTGTGTTCCCAAATCAAGCGGTGGCAAGGGAAAGATGGGAACTTTTATGTAGAAACAAGAGAAGAATTATGATCACAAATAGAAATAAAAATAATACTTATATCAATGTGGTAGTATCGATTGAGCCCAAGAGCATCCAAACCCCTCTTAAGAAACCAGAGCATTAATTTGCATCGATCCTGCTTCCTCCTAAATTAAACATTTCTTATCAATTTTTTTTCTAATTTGAAAAATTTTAAATGGAAATATGAAAGCTTGGGAAGGCCGAAATTACAAGAATAGAGAAATTTGAAAGGGTATAATAAGACTTACCTGCTTGCAGAAGGAGGTAAAAATCATTCTCTAACCCCTCTTACATATAAGTAGGTTTCTTTCCTCGCTTTCAACAAAGTCCGGAGCTGTTAATGGCGAATTTATTAAGGCTACTTTTTTCAAAGTGGTCAAGTGTTTCAACCCTGCAGAATGTCGCAGATCAGTGCACCATTTGATTTCTATTTCTCGAACGCGAGGCATGGCTCCTTCCTCCACTATCCACTCTTCAATCGGTAACCCCCAAAGTTTCAACACTAGCAGTTTGGCAAATCCTCTACTTCCACATTTCATTCTATTCCTCCTATAGGAGTTCGGGAAAAGCCTAAGGATGTGCAGGTGAGGCAGCCGTTCGAGAACTGGCATTGGATCATCTTTTAATCCTGACCGAGATAGCGTTAGGACCCTAACGTTAGGAGGAAATTCAATGTCAATCAATGATCTTTTTGATAGTCCTCCTACCAAATACAGGTTCTGTAGCTTGCTATGGTTTGCCATGGTTCGCATATCGAGGTCACAGACTTCCTTAGATTCTTTCCGTATTGATCTCAACTTTAGGGATTGAAGTTTGGTTAGTTGAGAAACCCATTCAGCTGTTGCCTCTGCTGTGGATTCTGAAGTGCATGTCAGACCCAGCTTTCTGAGCCCTGTCAACCTTTTGAGGAAACCAACCCCATCATCATCTATAGATAGCCCCCACAAGGTATGCAAGTTGGTCGGTGGCTCTGAAGATAATGACGAGCCCCGGAAAGTACTAGAACAACTCCAATTCAAATAGAGATGTCGAAGTTTCTTTGCTTCCCACGTGGCATTAGGCAAATCATATATCATTGTATGCTGCACATCTACAGTCTCTAAACATGGCAGATTGCCAACAGATGGAAGAATATCTATTGCAGTTGATCTCAACCCCAGATAGCTTAAGAGTAACAGTTTCCCTATTTCATCATCAGATAACACAGGTTTGTGTACACCCTCAAGATCCAGAACCTTGAGCAATCCAAAGCCTTCTTTAGCGATAATCTTGTTAAGAAACGTACCTATTTCTCCGGAAGGTTCGCCTGATATTCGGGTGTCGAAAGCTACATAGGAACGTAGGTTGTCAATATTAAGAAATGAAGTGCGGGATTTATTATTCTTGATGCCCAATCGTTTTGCCAGTCTCCGAACTGCAAACTGTGGTTTTTTGTTGGGTAAATCATCAGAAGACTGGAGTAGATGGGAAAAGAATCCCACATGTGCTGCTTTTGGAGAGAAGATTTCATGTAGTACACAGGGCATAAAACAAGTTTTAGGGCTTCCATCTAACCTCCATCTTACTTGTATCATGTTTCTAATGACCAGCTCTTCGAAGTACATTTCTGCCAGGTCTTCAGGAGAATCTGTTTCGGCGACAGGATCCAATGGGGCTGTCACAAGTCCCTCACAAAGCCATAAATGAATCAACCTCCTCACAGGAATTTCAAATCCTCTGGGGAAAAGCCCCATGTAAAGAAAGCAGGGCTTCAGTTGTGAAGGCAGGTCTCTATAGCATAAATCAAAGATATCTCCCCCATTATTGTTTGCAAGCTCAATCACTCTTGACCATTCATCATTGCTTGGTTCTTTGGTAGACAACAAGCCTCCCAGCAAGACTATTCCTAGGGGTAAACCACCAGAGACATTCAGAATTTGCTCCTTAAGTGTGGTCAACCCCGAATAACTACTATTCATGATATCATCCTCACATGCTTTCAGGAATCGCTCTTTCGGTGCGTTCAACTTTGAATTATTATTCGAGACATCATCTACTACGTGTACGTTCTGTAGAAACAGTTCCCAGCTGCCTTCGTTGTTCAATTGGCAAACTTTTACAATTGAATCAGCTTTACTAGCTTTGGATGCTACATCTTCACTGCGAGTAGTAACAATTATTCTGCTACCAGCAGTTTTATACGATTCGAAAATGACACCTTTGCGGATGGCTTCCCAAACTTGAGTTGACTCAACATCTTCAATGACAATGAAATACTGGACAGGTACCAACTCTGCAACGAGCTTGCTAATCAATTCTTGTTCCGAAACTTTTGCATCCACGGCAAAATAGCTTCGGTCGATCTGTTTTAGTATGTTAGCGAAAACGCACCTAGCTGACCTGAACATACTAGGAACAGAAACCCACGCTCTTTTGTCGAATTTCCCCATCTGAAAAAGTGTATTGTATACAGTTCTTGCAAGAGTTGTTTTGCCTGAGCCTCGCTCGCCAACCAGTGCGATGACTTTAGAAGACCGATCGTTATCATCCATTAATGTTAGATTTACCAACTCACCTATTCCTTCTTTAAGACCAACAACATCTGTTTCCTCCTTCAAACAAAAATCAGAAATTCTTCCCCATCGCTGCTGCACGTGCTGGCTTGGCTGGCCTTTATTATCGTTCTGAGAGCTCGATCTTGTGTCATTACTGTAGCCATCAAATTCTTCGATATCAGAAGTCATCTGTACCAAGTGATCAAAGGATGACAAGTACTCTCCGAACTCATCCTCGAATGTCTTCGTCGCACTGTCATGGGAGGAAGTAATCCGTCTACATAAAGACGTGATAGAAGGCCATTGGAATCTCTTCTTGGAGCCATTAATCTTTCTCCTTATCTGAAAGGTTTCTCTTGTAAGTAAGGTGTCAGCGGCATCATCTGCAGAGTAAATTGCTTGCAGAAGCTTGAGCGTCCTCTGATCATCAAAACTCATTGAATGACCAGGTGAGGCTTCAGGGTCTTCTATAACTTTTAAGCGTCGCTTCAACAAATGGAGTTTCTCAATTGCTGTCTGGACTTGTGTCTCTAACATGGTGTACTGATGGATCATTATTAAGGTTGATTCCTTCTGTACCTTTTCTATCAAAGCGGAAACTACAATTTCAGTATCCATGGCATTCATATTCGAACTATGAAAATATTGGGTAACAAGAGGGAAAAAAGAGAGATTTGATTGAGGTTTTTGATGCAAATAAAACTTGGCAACATGTATTTGAGGGATGGCTCTTGTGATTGCTTTGTTGCAATTTTACATTCTTTTCTATGCTGATTTTCTTTTCTTTCCTTCAATTATTTTATTTATTTTTTATGTTCCGTAACCAAACATTAGTAGATGCCAAAGCATATCTGAATAAGTATTATTTTATTTATTAAAAAAACAACACAAGTTCAACTTTTTTTTTTTTTTGAAACGTAAGTGTTTCGGCCAGTTTACGTATACCTCGATTAATCCACACGACCAGTGCTTCGTACTCCTAGAAACTTACCTTAAACTTGGGAGGCATACATAATTTCAACATAATTTCAACTTTCTAATCAATCAACGACGAACCAACTTTTCACAAATTATTAAACAAATTAATCAAAATATGAAAAATCACCTGCTCATTGAGAAGGATACTCTACTGATACTGATGCATCTATTTTGGAGTCTGTCTCAGAAATCCATGTAGAGATCTGCTTGAATTTTCTGGAATCTGGTGACTATAAATCACCAAATCTAAACTATCAAAATTAAATGAATATATTTAGTTTATTTATACATGAACCGACAGACCTGTGAAATATTAATTTTCCTCAACTAAGTGTCTATATATATATATATATATATAATGCCGTCTTAACTTAAGGTCGACCACCATTTTGATTTTGAATATTACATATCTTATTTCATTCTTAATTGGCAATCGGGTCAATAGAGATTCCCAATAATATCCTCTATATCTATATTTCTCATCAAGTATTCTTTTGTCCTTCTTTTCACTCTAGAGCATGTACTTTTATGTAAGATCGATACTTCATCTTTTTGAAGTATAAATAAAAAAGATAGTTGCCTTCACAAGTTGTACTTGTTCCGTTGCAGCAAGTAATTAAGAAGAGATTCAAATATATCTTTTATCTTAGCTAAAGGGTTATTCTATTATCATCTCAATATTCTTTCCATGAAATTATCATGATTAATATACGATGCCTTCTTTATAACATGTTTTAAGAAAACTAAAATATGTAAATTCTTCAATTAACGTCAAGCGAGAAGAAAAATAGATGTTCAATTTAATCGATACTCAAACAAGAATGATTAATTGAAACCATGTTACTGTTTCTCTCCTAGTTTCTCAATTTACTATACATATTTTTAATGGGTATATAGTTAAAGGTAGGGTTATATAAATCCCCAGATTCATTTTTACACACCCCAATTTAATTAATACATTAAATGATTAACTCACCCCTAAAATAAATTACTACTCCTAAAATAAATTATGCTAAGGACATAATTAATATAATAATATATCTTTATGAAGATTAAAATTATATTATTATATAATTTATTGAAAATATAATTATTTTCCTATTTTCAAAATCTTAATTTTTTTGGTAGTATTAAATAATATATTCTATCTTTTTCCATGTACTTAAATTATGGAGAATCAAATCAATACTTGGGATGAATATAATAAGAAAGAGATTTTTTTTTTTTTTTTTTGGCATGATTGTTTTGTTGCAACTATATAAACTGCATAATCATTTTTTTTTTGGGTTTCTCGTTTCTTTTATGAACAAATTGAAGAACTTAATGGTTCGAATCATCTTTGGCTTTTAGCTGTTATGAAGCTTTGCCAAAACAAATAAGGAAGTAGAGTTGTCACTAAAAAGAAGAGCATATGTAAGATATTATTTTAAGTGAGTTTGTTTAGAACCATCAATAAGTGTTCGAGCTTTTCCTTTTTACAAACTATTAAACAAAATAATTAAAATATGAGAACTTACCTACTCATTGAGAAGGAGACTTTACTGATACTGATGAATCTATTTGAGAGTCTGCCTCAAAAATCATGTAGAGATGTGCTTCAAGTCACAACATTATTTTTATTTGGGAAAAACCTTAGATCAAGAGAAACTGTCTCTGTCAATTGCTTTATATTGTTTTGTTGTATCTAGACTCCTGAGATGGGTGGTCATTTAAAATCGTAAAAGCTTAAACTAAGTTAGAGTAATTCTATTTGGTCCCCATTTTTTACCTTATTAAAACAATCCTAAATTTAATAAGAATATAATAATAATTTTATAAAACTTTATCTTTTTAATTAATTTACCATTATCTTCAACAATGAATTCAAAATATATTCTATACATATTTTAATTAATAAACTAAATTAGTCGTTATTTTTTAATGATATCTAATTTTTTTTTTCATATTGTTTTACTGTTGTAGTTCTTAACATTAAATAGTAAAATCATTAATTTAAAACTTTTCATGGTTTTAATATTAATCAATAGTCTTTTGTAATACTTCTCATCAAGTATTCTTTTGTCTTTCTTCACTCTCAGAAACATTTTATGCATAAGATATTACTATTCTTTTGAAACTTTAAAAGCATTCTTAAATTGATTTTCAAGAAAATGAACATCTTTAATTATTTAATAACTCATTTACATTTTAGGTATAAAGTAAAGATGAATTGAGTTCAATTTTAAGAGATATACGATATTCATTAATCTTGATAGCATTCATAGTTAAGTTAAACTTGTTCCTTGATAGCAAGTTTGGCATCTTAGTATCATGTAAAGAATCTTCCCCCTAAATACAACCTTTAAAAATGAAGGATACTTAGCATCAAGTATTTTTCTGTCTTCTTCACTCTCGAAAGTATTTTTATACATAAGCGAGTGCTAATATTCTTTTGAAAACTTTGAAAGCAACAAATTAGTTTCTTAAATTGATTATCAAGAAGATGATCCTCTTCAGTGGCTTAATAGTTTATAATCTTTTACATATAAAGAGATGAATTGTTTTCAATTTTAAATGATATAAGATATTCATTAATCTTACTAGGACTCATAGCTAGGTTGAACTTGTTCTTTATTAGCAAGTTTGTTATCATAGTGTCTTGAATGATATTTAAGAATCTTCTCGATAAAAACCTTTGAAAAGATGGATACTTTACTTATCAAGCAAGAGAAAAAAAGAAATATTTTATTTAATAAATATTCGAGTACTAATAATTCATTGATATCATGTTTGCAAAAGATGTTTATGTGAATTGTATAATATAGATTAATAAAAAGTATTATGTGATTGACTCATCAATGTGATTGGGCATTAAGGAACAACTATCTTGCATTAATCATAATCATATTTTTAACCATGATGATTGACTACTTTTTGATTATGATCTAAAAATAAAACCTAATTCGATAAGTTAGGTGCTAGAAATAAGTCTTCTCTTCAAGTTGTTGTATTTTCTTTTTCAATTTAGGCAGCCCACCTTTGTTGATTCCAGACTCGTGAGATGGGCTTTTCCATTGTGAGGCCTAAAACGAGCTATTCAAAAGAAAAGCCTATTGACAAACTCCATTCTTAAAAACTCTTTCGAAGGCCTTTCATGAAGAAAATTAATTTTAAAATGTAATAATAAAATATTAATATTTTTTTTTCCTCTCTCTTCTTTGATATTTTCTCTTTCTTTTCTCATCATTACTAAACTTATCTCTCCTCTCCCATCTCTCTTCACAATTAGTAATTTCATATAATTACTAAATTAATATACCTTTCTTTTTCATCTCAGAAACTCTTAAATCTTAAAAAAATTCTTGATATTCTTTTCACACTTTAAAAGAAACCAACAATATACTTTAGTAGATTTTGAAGATAGGAAACAAATTTATTATATGTTTTAAATAATTTATCTTTTTGGGCATGTATAGCAAAGTTTATTTGTCTTCAATTTTGGATGATGTAAGATTTATTCTTGACACCATTAGTAGGTTATACATTTTCCTTTAAAATAAGTTTGGGATATCTCAAAGTCATTTATGTATGTTTGAAAACAGATCAAATATGTTTGTGACGTTCTGTCTTTGAATTTAAAGTAATATAAGATGCTTTGTTTTAATCATGCTACTGGAAGCCTTTAAAGGAAGACCTAGATATATACTTTAATTTCTTATCTAGCAAGAAGAAAAAATATATGCTTAATCTAAGTGACAATCAAGCATTGATGACTCATTGATGCCACAAGTAACCAAACGCTTCTCTTCTTACCAATGACAACATTTAACATATATATATAT